>JAGDQP010009085.1:0-48474 GCA_022664845.1 Lepisma saccharinum
GAGTAACTTATTCGGATTTCCTACTGTCATTTCGATCTCTGGCTGCGCCGATGTCCTGCCTTTCCCATTTTTCATGAGAGAACAGAAGACAAACGCATAGCGTAGGTATTGTACGAATGTTAAATAGAAGTGCATTTCCATCAAGAAAAAATATATAACACCTAGTGAAGTTTAAGAATAAAACTATCACTGAAAATTGTTTCTGTAGATTAGGAAATCTCACAAACATTCAACGTTTAATCAACGTTGTGCTTTCCAACATTTTAGAAGGTTTAATAGCACAGTTTAAATTCAACGTTTAATACTGGTCATTCTTTAAACGTTTATTAAATTACGTTGATAAAACGTATAATTCAACGTCACCAAATAAAACGTTGTCAAAATTCAGCGTTCATAAAACGTTAATTCAACATTGTGTCCTGTGTGGAAAACTATTTTCCATTATTAACATTAGATGAAAAATAACATCAATGAGTTGGGAAGGCCTCTTGCTGTTCTTGAGATAAAACAAAAGCAAAAACGAGTTGAGGCAAGATTTTTTTTTTTTAGGAATTTTAAGGTTCAATTTTAAAACAGAAATAAATTTACAAATTTTCTACCATGAATGAAAGATGGCTGAATTCCTGTACAAAGAAACACCTTGTGTTAGATCAGGAGAAGCCTCTACGTCGTTCTAAGCGGCATGAAGGTCATGTGTACATATTATTGAAAAACTAATAGCTTAGATAATGCATAAAAGATTCTCTAACACAATTAAAGACCTGAATCGCATAATATCCTAAGTCCATCTAAGCAGCTTTTAGGTGAAACTAAAAAATATACATGCCAACGTGTTTCAGGATTAATAAGGAACTTAGTAATTCGTCAGGCCAGAAAACATTCCATAAAAAAACCATGGGAGCTTGAATGGACTTGGTACGTTTTCCAATTCAGGTCTTCAGTTGCAACTGTTTAGTTAGTTCTGTTAAAATTTGAAAAGCATACTAATGATTTTTTCCTTTAGAAGTATGTATTTAAAATTAGTGAACCGCCTGGTTTTGGAGTCAAGAGCCGCCACTGGGACAAACCAATTGTAGGTTGGGGCAAACAAATGTACATTTTTCTCAGACTAATTACTTAGCAGGCAGAAACGTAATTCTTGATAAGCGGATTTTCAGTTACTATTTCAAAATTATTTTTGGAATGCGACATACAGTATGTTTAATAAAATAGTTTCTTCTTCTTCTTTCTATTGTAAGAGAAATTATTAGATGTCATGCAAAAAAATCCATTCTTGTAAAAGTAGTAATACAGAGAAGTAACATTGCCCTAACACAATAATTGTTTTTAATTTGGCAAAATAAATCCTTTCATCAGGATTCGGTACAGCGGCGCGGACTATATAAATGTATTGTAAGATACGATTTTGACTATCGAAAAACAAAACTAAATTCAGCAATTTTACATTAAAAGTTCTTTTTAAAGGTTTAGTTATCGATATCTCTTAATAGAACTTCTAGTCTTAACAGGTCACCTGGACCTCCACTGCACGCAAGATACAATTGGTAAGATAATTTTTGTTTTCTGAAAAAACTTTGTTGGACATCAAAAGGGAAATCTCCACTAACATCTTTGGGTAAGGAAAAGATTAGAGCAATAATAATAGCTTTGGTCTGACTTTATTCGTATTTAGGCTATAGGCATCTAAGGCCGGGAAAGGGAAAGACGAAGATCAGGATCTATATATGCAAGGTGCCATCCTGGTATTCACCTGGTGTGAACGATGAAGACTCTGGAAGATCTCTGTTAGGATGGTCGGTGATTGGGATCAACAATACTTCTCGATACTGCTAATTGTAATTTTCTCTTGACCAATCTGAGAAACTCAGCATCACTATCTAATTTTCTAAAGTCAACTTCACTAGTATTAAAGTCACTAGTGTTCATGTGAATACAGTTCTTTATATATCATAGAAGCGCAAGATCGAGGCAAGTGGAAGAACAATTTCATCAAAACCGAACGTAAGGAAGAACCTGGAATTCTCTTTTGTTAATACCAGAATCAGACGACAGGCAGAATACTTAATAATAATAATATATATATAATATAATATTTCACCAATTTTTAATTCATTGTTGTCGTCTAAAATTGATGGCTTTTACATTTTGTTTTAAACGTGAGTATGGAAATAAAGCAATGTAACAAAATTTGTTCTGTTTTATATTTTTTAGCCTTTGAAGTCACTGGGAAAGGAGTCCATGGTGAAGTATAAAGTATAAAAGGCACTAGAAGAACTACGTCATCACGGGATCACGAAATACCATCTCTTCGCGGCAGAAAGGGGTACTCAATTTCTTTTGGACATGAAAGAAGGAAATACCAGGTCAGTCAGTGTTCTTCTAGACAGAAAAAAGATGGAAATAATAACATCAAACAGATGTCGGTTGGAACCCATCATTATAACAATCATATTTTGTGCTAGGAATAACTTACTATTAAGAGGACACAGAGATGATGTGCCTCTTCTATCTGACGAAACACGAGATAAAAATTCTGCAAGAACATTTAGAAACAATGGGGAAAAACTGTACTCTCGTAAGCAAAACTATTTAAAATGAAACAATATCGTGTGTTGGTGAGGTTATACGTTCTTCAATTATCCAAGACGTGAAAAGATCCAAAGTGTATTCGGTTCTCTGTGACGAAAAACAATAATAATAGTAATAATTAGTAATAAGTCACAAATGACTTTAAGTGTAAGATATGTTGATATGACTGATTCTGTAATCAAAGAAGATTTTCTCGGATTTTTAGAACTGTCGTCAACAACAGGTGAAGCCATTAAAAAAGCTAGACTAGAGGAGCTGCAGCGATTAGGTTTAAGTACGGGAAACATTCGTGGTCAAGGTTATTATGGTGGTGCTAATATGTTAGGAAAAGTAAACGGTATTCAGGGTCGTATTTTAGCAGAACAACCACTCGCAGTTTACACACACTGTTTTATCCACTCTTTAAACTTATGTAAAGTAATGTGAAGTTAAGTGCATTAGAAATTTGATAACTAATGTTGGTAGGATATCAGCATTTCTTTCGGAATCACCAAATCGTGCTACTGTCTTAAAAACTGTTATTTCTGGGTCTGATATTTCTAATACAAAGACAACCAAAGTTAAAGCTCTCTATGCGATACGTTGGGTAGAAAGACATGAATCTGTAACTACATGCGTAGAACTGTTTCCTCATATTGCGGCAGCACTAGAGCGCTTAGAAAATGACTGCAGCGATGAAGTGTCCAGTAGTGATTCAAGATATAGTGCCACGGTAAAACGCAGCGATTTTATTGTGTCACTCGAAATTGTAACTCACTGCTTTTCTTTCACCCTAAAACTAAGTAAGAATCTGCAGAGTCCAAAATTAGATCTGTCGGCTTCAATCGCTAATGTAAGAAATGTTCTTGAGATATTCGCAGATCTTATAGCAAATGTGGGTGCAGAATTCTCACATATATTTGATTCGGCGTGTAAAAGAGCTAGCGATATTGGGAAAGAATTTAAAGTTCCAAGGACCTGTGGTAGATTAATGGATAGGGAAACCTTAAAAAAATACCGGAGGAATACTTCATAAGAACAATATTTATCCTTTTCCTTGATCATTTCATTGAGCAGCTTAAAAGCAGATTCGATAATAGATTAATGCAAATTCTTCCTATCAAGGGGCTAATTCCTGCCAATCGACGCCGTTATGATGACTCCACTCTGTTATAAGCTGCACTAATATACAAAAAATATTTACATGAAAACCCAGGGGGAGTTGCATGCTGAACTTACTTTGAAGAACAAAATGTGGAATAAAGCATAAAAGAAGCAGGAAATACCTGATAATACGGTACATGCACTTCACTGCAACGAATTCTATCCGAATATAAGAAATATTCTTCAAATATTTGCTATTTTGCCAGTTTCAACTACTTCTGCAGAAATAAGTTTTTCTGATCTGCGACGACTGAAAACATACTTCAGGAGCACAATGTCGGAAGAACGATTGAATGGCCTTTCCTTAACAATTATTCACAGAGAAAGAAGTGTTGATGCGGAAGAAGTGATAAATGTTTTTTCTAGAATGAAAGCAAGAAGAATGGAGTTGAACGATTGGTCAAAAGATTGAACAATTTGCTGGCAACCCAGAATAGCTGTCATATTAGTCGATAGCAACTTGCCAGTATTTCAGTAGTTAATGCAATCAGAAATGTAGAGCAATGTACTGCAGTATTCATAATGTTAGTGTCTTATTAGAGTAAGTAGTTTATATTCTTTTGTACAGATATGTGATACATGTATTTCTTTATTTAGTATGATCTTGTATTAATTTGTGTATAAAATACGCATACGGGTTTATTTAGTATGCAGTTCTACTGGTTGGTTAGTTTCAATTTGTATTGAGGAAAGAGGCAAAAACTATATATATATACAGTGTTTGCCTCTTTCCTTAATACAAATTGAAACTAACCAACCAGTAGAACAGCATACTAAATAAACCCGTATGTAATGTGTAATATATATATATATGTATATATATATATACTATGGTTTAGCCCCCCTGATCATATCCTGGATGCGCGCCTGCGCCTATATATATATATATATATACACCAATAGGTTGTCTTGAAATTTGTGTGTTATGTTTTATCCTCACCCTGGCTAAAAAGTTTAATTCGCACACTGGGTAAACTCATACAGACTGTCTTATTTGTTCTTATAAGACAGTATCTCATTATTGTCTATATTAGATCTAATCTAAGAATAGTAAGTAATTATGTTTCTTTGTAATTCCAAACATTACAGATTATATTGATATAAATTAGTATTTGTACATTTATTTATCATTAGAAACCCATTATTACCTGGATTCATATGTTGAAGGATGCCGTTAGATAAATCAAGAGATTGTAATTCACGTAAGTAAGGGAATACCACCACGTTCAGTGTCTTCCACATAATATTTCGAAGGTCTAGATTTTCGATTTTCATACCTTCCATGTAACCCATGTGCGTTTGAAAAAATGTTGCAATAGGGAGCATTGCCACTCGAAATAATTTAGTATAGCCGTCTAATATTTCAAAATACAGCTTTCTCGTATCTATGATGTATTTATCGAATGGCTTTCCTTGTCCTGAGAAGTTAAATGAGTTAGCCAGTTGCATGGTTTGGATGCAAGAACTTCTATTTCTGAAAAAAAAAAAAAAATTAAATATATTGAATGTAGTACTATTTAATAGATATATTTTAAGACATAGAAATATGATCATTTTCTCACACTGATACAGAATAAAGTGTGTTAATTTGAGCATTAAAGAAGAGAGGCAATTTAAGGAAAGTACTCGATTCCTGTACATTAAATTAGAGTAATTACTAAATTAGGTTAATAAACAGAAGTTTCGAACCGAATGACATACCAATGAATGAATTAAATGCTTAAGCTTTAATCGTTAAACATATTTTCTTGCGTTCTACACGTAAGCACAGAAACAGAATACTTCATATTTTGCTAAATAGAATACGAAATACACACAGAACAGAACTGAAGATAACGAAAAGAAATATCATGAATTATAGAATAAGAATATAACAAAACAGGATTTTAGTTCTTCAGTTGTTAAATGTATTTTCTTTGCATATCTAATTATTGCATTTCTTACTACTCTCACATTTTCTATTTATATATATATATATATAAAACTGCACCACTTACAATGTTTTCGCATACATGAGTTAAATTTACTTCACTTTTGTGTACCTTAAAAGTACGTGAGTCGTTTAAAGAGCGCGTTAAATACATAGACGTGAACAGGCGAGCACTTATTTGGAAGTTTCTTTCCATTAATAGGGGTTTCTAGTTTCCTACAAAATAAGTAAAGGTGTGAAATGAGCATAGATATAACCAGTGTTGTCCCAGTAATAACCTCTTCTCTAAATCAACATTTGTTTTTAACTATTCGTTAACTAGTCGAGTAAAACCACACAAATAACAAAATCATAGTAACCACACAGACTAATTTACACAAATGTGAACAACTTTACATTTATAATCAAGTTGGTTTAATTATATAATAAATAGTCTTACAATAAGAAACATACATTTTAGTTCATCTTTCTATATAAAAGTAGCTTAATAAAAATTTGAGTACAATTCCACAAGAAGAAATTAAATTCCCTTGCGATTATATTCGAAAAGTTTGATCTGTCTACCACATAAAAAACCCTGAAATCTGTCGGAAGAAAATACATGTATTTGCGGTCTTTTGTACAATGGTGTGAAACCTAAATTCATTTTGAAAGTGTCGTGTTACCAAGGTCAATAAGGTAATATAAGCGGGGAATATTTATTTTTGCAATTCACCAAACGATTCATTGTTAATTACAGCCTTTTATTTTCACGAAAATTAGATGAAATTATACGTTTATCAGCGCACCCGTATGAACGTAAGTGAATAAGGGAAGATATAGGATTGGTCCTGTCTGTCTGTCTGTCCATCCTCCCTATATCTCAGCAACTACAAGCCCGACAGAGATAAGCCATACACCGTTGGATTTATCATAGCCTTAAACGGTGGAAAGAACTATGACTTTGATTCTAAAATTAGTACGTTCTTTTGAATCGCTTAGTATTCTCCATTTGTGCCCCTCGTAGATTTTAGAAACTATAACTCAGAGATGAATCATACACCGTTGGGATTGTCATTGTCTGAAACGGTATGGCCTATGATTTTGACACTAAGGCTGGCAGGTTCGTATTCTCAATCTCCATGTTTCTTTCCCCTCCTAGATCTCAGAAACAACAACTCCGATAGAGATGTGCAATACACCATTGGATTCGTCATGGTCCAAAACGGTGAGAAATCCTACCACTTTGATTCTAAAACTGGCAGGTCCTTCTCAATAGGTATTTTTATATCTATGTTTGTTTGTGCCCCCTTGATCTCAGAAACTACACATATAACATGTACACTGTTGGATTCGATATGGTCTGAAACGGTGAGGAAAACTATGACTTTGATTCCAAAATTAGCAAGTCCTTTGGAATCGCTTTGTATTCTACCTTTGTGTCCCTCCTAAATCTCAGTAACTACAAGTCACACGAGGTAAGCCATACGCCTTTGGATTTGCAATTGCCTGAAACTGTGGAGAAAATTATCAGTTTGATTCTAAAACTAGTAGGTCCTTTTCAAACGCTTAATTTTGTATGTCTGTTTGTACCCTAATAAGGTTACTCGGTTAAGAATGGCACCGGGCATAAATTACTTATCTGCAATAAAAAGCAGTTAAATGTAAATCATCTGTATAAAACCAATTTTCAACAAAAAAGTGGACTTAGATCAGTCTTGCTCTATAATGCCAAATATGGTTCACACTAACACTAACAAAAAAAAAGGAGAATAGTAAGGGATTGAAAAGATCCTATTAGTTTTAGAGCTTCTCCCACCTTTCATGACCATGGGGAATCCTACTGTATATTACGCATCTCCGTCTGACTTGTAGTTGCTAAGATATAGGTGGAAGGACAAATTGATAATACTTAGCAATTGAAAAGGACCTGCTAGTTTTATAGTCAAAGTCATACTTTTCCCCACCCTTTCAAACCATTAGAAATACAAAGGTGATATGATTTTCTGCGTGCCACTGCTGAATTAAATTAAGTTTCCGTACTAAATAGATCAATGTTCATAAGTAGATGGTTGTAGAGTTTGGGCAACCTATGTAAGAGCGAGGGCTAGACAATAGAAAGCCTGGGTCGATCTAACTAAAATAGGTGATTGCTTCGAGTGAGTCTAGCAGGAATGGGAAAATGAAGTTCAGGTAAGAGAGTTTCAGATCTGAATTTTCCATTGCCTAATTTATACAAGAATTTGAAATCGGCAATTTTTCTCTGGATTTCCGGTGGTTGAAGGTTTAGAGTATTTAGAAGACCCTGTTTACTCATGCTGCGAGTCGTTGGTATTCTGTAGCATACAGTAGCTAGGTTTTGAAGTTATCAAATAATAAAAATATTTTCAATTATAAGAATGATTTCCCGTTATTTGTCAAATATACTATAAGTTATTAAAAACTTGCATTCATTGAATTTTGCATGCATCATAAAGCCAGTGGTCCTTAGTATCAGTGTTTCTTTCAGAAGATTTCATTCGGGGGGTTCATGAAAATCATAAATATGTATAGTGACTCCAATGTACTAAAATATAAAATAAAAATAATGTTACTTAACGTGATGTCGTACTTGCTTAGTTAACCTCAAAATAGCATGAAGAATATTTATAGAATGTGTTATTACATACGTATTTCAGTATGCGTATGAGTAATACAAGTGTTGAGACTAATTCTTTCTAGGGAGCGGTTGAAAATCTCCGAAAAGAAACAGTGCTTGGTATTCAGAGAATCGGAGGTAAACAAGCACAACACAAATATGTTTTTAAATATTTATATGTATAACACATCTGGTTAAAATTATTTTTGGCCATAAATCTGAATATCCCTGAGCCAGTGGAGAGAATCCTAAATGTGTAGAGAATAGTTGAAAACAATTATGAGAACAACAAAATAATTTCCAGCATAAAAACAATTATTGCTCGTTAGTATTTAAACATAGGTAAGCTACGAAAATGTGCATTCTTTTAATGTTGCATCAATATTCAACGAATTAGAGAGGAAAGAGACAATATAAATATGTTTATAATATTTTAATTAGACAAAAAATATTTAAAACAATTTTGGTTATAAATCTGAGAATAACTGAGCAATTATTCAAAAACTAAAATGTGCGGAAACGTGAATGAATTATTATTATTGGTCAAATATAGTTTAATCCATGAAAAGTTATGTTCCTTTAATCTTGTACATCACTAATGATGTTTAAAAATCAAAGATTCGAAGAAAAAAAAACATAAAAGATATGATTTAAATAGGCCTATTTATGGCCATAAATCTCAAAAGGCCTAAGCAAGTGATCAGGAACTAAAAATGTACATTTTAAACAAAAAAGTCTACTCGACCTTATTTATGAATATAACAAACAACAGAATCTACTTACGAAGTTTAGTTTCGAAGGGGCCTACTTACGAAGCTTAGTTTCGAAGTTAAGTAACTTGGTGGGTGCCATTATGGTCTGTTGCGAGGAGTGCGCAACCCCTTAGTTACGCTACTGAGTGGACCTATATTTAGATATTAATTATAAAGTTCACAATGTTTGAGCAATCGAAAGACTTAGAAATCGTGTTGGTCGACCTAGAAAGCGTCCCTCTCATGCGCATTCCAATCAACATGACTCACAGTCAAGTTTGTTTGAAGACGTTCGTCACCCAGACAGGAGCAAGAGAGAGCATGAAATGAATATACATGCTGAAAAGAAGAGGAGGAGTTCAAATTCAGAATTCCGTAACCGAGAAAAAAAGCATAACCATAATACTGCTGCTCTTCAGACTCGCTCCCAATATGAAGAATACAGGGTTGGTCAACGTGAGCACGTCGTCGGACTCGTAACCAATTTGAACATCCAAGGATCACACACTGATACTGTTGATGTGTAGGTTGGATGCAAACATTCTACAGGAAGCAACTCACCTTTAACCTCACCTGAAGATGCTCGGTCATCCAAACAGAATTAAGAGAGACGCGAAAGATGCAAAGAAGCGGAAAAGAAGAAAGGGATGAACATTCCGTGACTGGGAACAAGAATGTAACAATGCTACTCATCAGAGAACAGTCGATGCAGGGCCAAATGTCCAAATTGGACGTTTGAAGCGATCAGTTCATGAATATGTAATAGGGTGGTTCGAAAAAACCCAAACACTTATTTTCGAGGTGCTATAGCGCGGAAAAATGGCCATTGGCATTGATAAGGAAGATAGAAAAAGATTTTCAAAGCCGGATAACATTTTCCGATCGCGCAAAGCGTCTTAATATTCCGAAAAATGGTAAATTTTAGGTCTCTTCGTTATTTTTTTTTAAATAACTAACTTAATGTTTTTGAGGTGCTATAGTGCGGAAAAGTTGCAACTGGTACTGACAAGAAAGGAAAACAAAAAATAGTTAAAATCACACATGCCTTAAAATTAATTAAAAAATGAAAACTTTTACTATTTATCGTAAATTTTTAAAATACTAACCATTTGATATTTGATGGCTTATGATTTTCCAGGTATAACGCATGCCTTGATGCCATTTTATCAATAGAAACTTTTACAATTATTTAATATTTATCGTTTATTTCATTGTAATATGAGACCTGGAGCCCGATTCTTCTTGTTAACACCAGCCTGTTGGATTCTCTCTTTCTTTGTATATGCAATAAAGGAGTTTCCCCCCTTTTTTTATAGTGATATAAGTGTACCAGCGTTCTATAATTCTGGTTCTGTTCTAGCAGTTTGCCGGTAATCTCGATTAACTTTGCTATTTTGTCCTGAAAGGGTTTTTGTGCTCATATGTTTGGCCACGGACCAATATATGTGTATCAACTCTTCTCAGAGTCTGAGGTTTTCATCTTTCATTAGGTAATACTCTTTTTTCCTAGTATTCCGGTTTCTGTCGATCACGATGTAGTGGTTGGAAATAGCCCTACTTCATTGTAATGTATAAAGTTTATTAAACACATTCACACACGTTTATATTTTTATGTGACGTAAGAAATACGTACTACTTGGGATACTAATTTAGTTTTCTATTACTCTTGTCTTCTTCAATTGTAAGATGTCTACATGAGAAGCATTCTCTTCTCAGATTGGTTCTCAAATTATTATATTAAACGACCTATTTTTCTTGTTTTAATTATTTTATTTTCTATTTTTATGCTTTACTTGCCTTTTTATGAGTTTATTTTCCTTTTATCGTCAACAATCAGCACGTAACTGCAGTATATTAGCCGTTGCTAAGGTAAATAGTTGAGGGACTAATTCCTAACATTCCTTAGGATAATAGTAGTATTCTTAAGTTAGAAGTTGTGTCATCCTAGCGTTCCTTGAAGGGTCTAGAATTTGGTATATCGTATGTTAGTATTCGACTTTTAGAATTACCCTTAAACAGACTGCTTTGAGTGATTTACTTGTCTAAGTCCAGTGGGAGAGTCAAGATAGAATACGACAGGGAAAATACACTTTCTACTACGGGAGAACTCAGTCACACAATTTCGGAACAGGTTTCTCATTAAGAACAATATTCTTACGGCGATTCAGAATATAGAGTTCGTCAGTGAAAGACTATCCTACGTTACGATACGTACTCGATGGGGCAACATGGTTTTAATAAATGTCTTTGCCCCGGCCGATGAGGCTGATGGGAACGACAAATATATATTCTACGATGGCCTAGAAAGACTGACCGATTACCAAAGTATAACTCAAAAATTGTATTTGGTAATTTCAACGCAAAGATAGGGAGGGTAGAAAAATATAGACCTAGTATAGGCAAATACAGCCTTCACGAAAAGACTAGTAGCAATGGAAAAAGACTGATAAATTTCACGATTTTGAAAACCTACTGGTAAAAAGGACATACTTTGAACACAAAGTCATATACAAATACACATAGGTATCTCTGGATGCCAAAACTATCAACCAGATCGATCATATATTAGTAAATAGACGAAGACACACCAACATAATGGACATTAGGTCTTACAGAGGGGCGGAAGTTGACACCGACCATCAATTAGTGATCACAAAGGTAAGGGAAAAGTTATGCAGAGAAAGCAAGGAATCAAAACAACTGATTCGAATCCGAGCATAAAAGCAGATTATCAACTCGAACTCTCAAATAGGTTCGAAACCTTAGCCGACTCGAGTAGTAATAAAGATGATATTAATAATGAAATTGATGTAAAATGTGGGAGGCAATTCGTGAAACAGTTAAGAGCGTAGCGAAGGAACGTGTAGGTGAGATAGAACAGCAGAAAAGCAAACCATGAATAATGAGTAATGATGAATAATAGCTTAAGCTTCATGAGGAATGAAAACAAGCAAGGCAACGATGACTAAGTAATAAAAGCGAAGCAAATACCAACCACTACAGTAACGCGAAACGAAACGCGACATACGGACTCAGAAACAAGAAGACAAACTAGACTATCTGACGCAGAAGTTTCAGGAGATAGAGGAAAACGGCAAGGCAAAAAACATACGAGATCTATACAAAGGGTAAACTCATTAAGAAAATGTTATCAGACGGGTTAGGAATGGTTCGTAATGAACGTGGAGATCTTCAAGCGGATCTCACTAAAATTTTCGATGTGTAGAAAAGTTATTTCGACAAATTTCTTAATGTACACAACGGGTAACAAACAGAGGAATTTGAAATCTATACCGCAGAACCGTGAAAACCCGTACATAGCGAAATGGAGATCGAAATGTCGATAAATAAATTGAAATATTTCAAATCACCAGGAATAGTTAATATATAAGCCGAATTAATTAAAGTGGGAGGAACGGCACTAATCAAGGAACTGCATAAATTGATTAATGATATATGGAGAAAGGAGGAGCTTCTAAAGGAATGGAAAACCTTTATAATAGTTCCGATTTACAAAAAAGAAGATAAATGAGACTGTAATAATTACTGCGGAATCTCGTTACTTCCAACATGTTACGAAGTATAAAGTAATATTTTCTTAACACGCCCAAGTGTATACGTCGATGAAATAATTGGAGTTCACCAATGTGGATTTAGAAGAAATAGATCCACGCTGGACCAGTTTCTCGCCTTGGGAGAAATGTTGGAGAAGAAATGGGAATGCAATGGGACTGTTCACCAGTTATTCATTGATTTTAAGAAAGCATATAATTCTATCAAAAAAGAAAAGTTATACAGTATTCTGATGTGATTTGGAATTCTGAAAAAAACTTGTTTGCCTAGTGAAGATATGTCTCAGCGACCCCATAAGCAGAGTACAGATAGGTTTCTATACAGTCCAAAAATTCCTAACATCACGATTAAAATGAAGGAAACTGAAACTGAAAATGTACAAAACGGTTATTCTACAGGTAATACTTTACGGTTGCGGAAGCTGGAGTACGACTCTAGCAGATGAACATAAATTATCATGCTCAGTTTGCGTTTGAAATCAAGGTTCTGAGAAAGATATACGGGCCGAAACGGGACGAGATGACTGGAAAATGGAGGAGACTGCATAATGAAGAACTCCACAAACTACGATTCACCAGATATAAGAATAATGAAATCGCAACGACTAAGGTAGGCAGGCCACGTAGCTCGGATGGCAAAAACCTTTATATTCTCTTCTGGTTGGAAAGTCGGATGGAAAGAGACCGTTGGGAACACTGAGACGTCGTTAGGAGGACAATATTAGAAGAGCCCTTCGTGAATTAGGTGTTCGTGATGAAAACTGGCTTCATGATGCTTAGAACAGAATCCAACGTACGTTTCTTACTACAGCGAGAACTTGCGAGTTTCGTAAGCCATAGAGTTAGTTAGTTAGTTATATATATAATCCTTTTGGAATAATTCAGTTCTACTTTGATATCTACTTTTGCTTAATAAAAATGTTCCTAAAGATTTAGACTTGCTACTAATTATTTCTATGTCTATAGGTTGCTATAATAGATGAAGTAGTATCTAGCAAATTTGCTTTAACGAATATTGTTAATCTGAAATTGAATTTAAATATGAGATTCTTTGACATCGCCTAATAGCAATGTAGCTTCTCTGTACTAATGTTTTATAAGATTTATTTCCCTTCCAATATTATCTGATGCACATAATATTAGGATGAACAAAGATATGAGATTTGGAAAATATTTTTTCGTCTTTTCCTTCGTATGAACTAGTATATCAGTGTATGCAGTGGCCTCTGAACATCAATGTGAACAGTTTCGTTTATTGGTTTGATATTAGCTAGCCGTTTAGGTGGAATTAGATTTGGTTTGGGTTAGATTTTTACTGAAAGGTCTAGGTACTAGTTAAGTACGTTCATATTTATGATAGGCTTTTATATTTGGAGTTGCAGGCAAAGTGTAAGTCTTGGATCCAGGTGGTAGAGATTTTCTCGCATGTAATGAATTATTATTACTATTATTATTTGCCCTCTAGGGGTTGCTGAAGTCCTTCCTGAGTACAACTTTATAGTTAGAGTTTGACATGGAATGAAGGTAGATACTGTTTCAATATGCGAACTTTGTGCTGTGCCTGATCTTTTTTGTTGAAAGTAGATCTAATAATAAAGTTATGTTTATTTCTTTTTGCGTTGCGCGAAAAAATATATAAATTTCTATTACCATTATCGATATCGATAATAATTGTTTAGTTTGGCGATCTCTTTTAATATGCATATCTAGTTTGGTATTCTCATGTTCTCGGTCAAGTTTTATGTTAGATCGCTATATGTTTGTTCAAGACTGGTTACTATGACAGTGAGTTCTCTTCTTTTCCTTCTGTTCTCCACTGAGCATGTGTTTTGGGCCACGTATGTTGCATGAGTTTTGGATGCATCCTATTGATATTTGTTTATTTGACGTTGATTGCATTTGTTTGTCTATGTCCACGATGGTGCATTACAACGGTTTCAGTCTCTTTCTATTTTTCCCTCGTCTATTTGTTTGGTCTCCTGTTTGGGGAGGTTTCTCTGGTTTATGGACTTTTCCGGTTTCCTTGTTCAGATCTAGTAACCATTGTTCGCGTAAACGGACTTCTTGTTTTTCGGTTTATGTAGTCTAAATTACATTGTTACTGCCAACATTTATTTATTTATTTATTTACGTCTTGTTTTACATGGCGAAGTTAAGGCCCTTACGGCCTTTTCTACCACTCAACCATGAATACAAATAGAGTAAATAACAGTTTCGGCAAACACTACTATAAGATGGAAGAGATTTATAATGCAACGAAATTCATAAAATGTAAACAAAATAAAGCAAAAACTAAAAGAGAGGAAACAAAACAAAAACTTATCTACACTACAGATTTAAGATAATCTAAAGTCCACTAACCACATACACACACACACACATACACGAAAAATATAGGTATAAATGCAATGCCATGAGCACCATGCGAATTTATATAAACTAACATTATCGACTTACAATCAAATTTACATTGACAGCTAAAGGGATACTAGTATTTATTTGATATAAATTGACGAGTTGAGATATTCAAACATATCTTAGTTTTGTTGCTCTAAGAGGTAGCTGTAAAGCATAGATTTAAAACTTGTTAATGAAGTTGAGTCTCTGATGGAAATTGACAGTCCATTCCACTTGCGGGATACAGAAACTGTATAGGAGTTCGAATAAAAGGATGAGTTATGGTGAGGAATAGAAAGTAATAGGTTTGCGCGTGACCTAGTGTCACGGTTGTGATGATCGCTTAGGAGCTTAAAACGTTGCAAAAGATAGGAAGATTGCCGATCGTGTAGAATTTTAAATAGAAGCACTAAAGAATGCCACTCCAGTCGTTGTAAGAATTTCAACCATTGTAGCCTATTGAAATAAGGTGTTAGATGATCATAATTTTTAATGTTAAATATAAAACGCACTGAAGCATTTTGAATGCGCTGTAGCCGGTACGTGTGTACATCATTCAGGTTGGCAAGCACTACGTTGCAATAATCCACATGAGGCATTACTAGGGCCTGAACAAGCATTTTCTTAAGGAAGATGGGAAGAAAATTTTTAAGTCTGTTCAAAGAATGTAAAGTTGCAAAGGCCTTTTTAGAGACAGTACTAACGTATTCCGTCCAAGTTAGGTATTCATTACAAATAAGACCTAAATTCTTTACGGTGTGCGAGGAAGGAATTATCATTCCATCTAGAAAGACGTTGGGAGAGGAAGAAGAGTTAAGAGATGAAAGAATTGCTTTAGAAGCTATACGTAAACATTGAGATTTAGATGGATTCAATTTCAGACCGTAATCATTTGACCACTGAACAATTCTTCGTATGTCCTCATTCAATTTATACGAATATATGTGGGTAGCTCACTTGGAGAACAAGATATATATACTTGAAAGTCGTCGGCATAAAGATGGTATTTACAGTGCTGTAATACAAATGGCAAATCATTGATGTACAAGCAGAAGAGAAGCGGACCGAGTACACTACCTTGAGGTACTCCATGATGAAGAGTTCTCAAAGAGGAGTCATTACCAGAAACAGATACATACTGCGAGCGGCCAGTTAAATAACTTTGAATCCAATTTACAGAGGAGTCTGAAAAGTAAAACGTCAGTAATTTGCGTATCAGAATGTTGTGATTTATAGATTGAAAAGCTTTACTGAAATCAAGAAGTGTAAGAATTGTTATGTTTCTATTGTCAAGAGCATAACGAATGTCATCTGTGATATGAGCTAGAGCAGTGGCTGTACTACGACTTTTCTGGAAACCTGATTGAAAGGGGTCAAGAAGGCTATGTGTTTGTAAATAAGAACGAATTTGATTACTTACGACATTTTCTAGGGCTTTGGTAAGAGACGGTAAAATGCTAATAGCTCCTAAACTATAAACTATACCCTACCGCCTTATATATAGCAAAACTTTCCACGTAGTATATATGTAATATGTTTTCAATTTTATACTGTAGTGCATATCTTTTTTGAGAGTCCAAACCGCGAAGGCCGTTGCTACTTCATTTTTACTTCCATCTGTATATATAAAGTAATAATCTTTCCATTTTTCTTGATATTCTTCGGAATGTCGAATTTTTTTACATGTATGTTATCTACGGTTTCGACAGGACATGGTATTTTGTATATAGTTTTTTGTGAGTGTATCTATTTTGTTTATATATTTATCATATTTATTATTTATTAAATTCCATATAGTTGTTTTGGAAATTCACTTTTAGTTTGCTTGTATTTTGTATATTTATGATGCATTGCAAATTGAAGGTATATTTTTTATTGTATTTAACTTTATAGAGAAATTTTGAAGCTTGTTTAATTCTACGTGTTGTAAAATCTGTAATAAGAGATATTGCATATGTTACTAAGATAGGATTATTTTGCATTACACCCAGAGCTATTCTAATAGTTTTTCTTTCAATAATTTCAAGTTGTTCTATATTTTTTTTATAATGGGGATGATTGATAAGCTATATTCTAGATTAGTAAGTAAGTAATTCTTAATAAATAGTAATAAAACAGATGGGTGTCCTCCAAATTTAGTTGTTGCAATAGATCTTAATATGTTAAATTATTTGTTACCTTTGATGAACAATTTGTTAAAATGCGCTTGAAATTACAATTTTTTGTCTGAAGTTAAACCTAAGTATTTAACAGTGTCTACAATTGGTATATTGGTTAATCTTTTAATGTTATTCTTATAAATATGTTTTTTTTTCCTTTTTGAGAATGTCATTATATATGATTTTTTCTTCTGAAATTAACATATTTTTAGTTTTTAGCCATTTGGATAAATTTATTATCATTTTCTCCAATTCATTGAAATCAGTTTTTGTTTTATTTTCCATAGTTAAAATTGCTAAGTCGTCCGCATATAAGAAGTATGTAAAAGATTTTGGAATTTGTTCGTGTATACCTGCTAAATATATATTGAATATCAAGGGTGCCAAAACTGATCCCTGGGGAACCCCTGTATTGATTTGGATGTGTTTTGAAATGCTACCGTTAACGTAAAGGAATCATTTTCTTTGATGTAATAATCCCCAAATGATTTTTTGGTGAATATAAGGAATTTTTATTTTGTTTAATATATTTAATAAAGACTAAATATTTACTACGTCGTAACCATTTGATATATCGATAAAAGCAGCATGTGTGATCAGGTTGTTGTTTAGGTTATTTTGTATTTTTAATGTTAACAGTGATAATTCATCAAGAGTTCCACAATTTTTTCTAAATCCAAATTGGTGTGGAGGTAAAATACTTTCTGCCTCCAAAAACCACTCTATGCGTCTTTGTACACTTGTTTAAAAGAAAATAATTTTAAAAGATTAGATGTTAGTCCAAGAGATCTGTAAGATTTTCCTTGTTTTAATATAGGAAGAATTACTTGGAGGGTCCATTGTTCTGGAATATTTCCTGTAATTAATATTAAATTAAATATTGTACATAGCCAAGATATTCCTAAAATTGACAGGTTTTTAAGAGATTCATTTTCTATTTGATCTTTGCCCGGAAAAGGCTTTGTGTATTGCAAAATTGTATTAATTTCTTTCATAGATATTGGAGTGTGTAAAGCTTTTGTTGCACTTTTATTAGATGACCTTATCGATGATTCATCTGGTGGTTCAGCAATATTATTAGAATTATGTTTAATCATGTTGTTTATGAATTCTTGTTGCCATTGTAAAACTATAGATAGAGTTCTTGGAATCATTTACTTTTTTCAATATATCCTAAATTTTTGATATTTGAATTTTAGGATTTAATTGTTCACAAAATTTATGCCAAGAATTTCTTTTATCTTTTTAAACCTTCTTTTTTAGTTTAGCTTCCGCTTTTTTTGTATTCAATTAGTTTTTCAGTAGTAAGTGTTTTAAGATAAATCGCTAGTTTTCGATTTTCTTTTACCGTAGTTCCTTACATTCTGCGTCCCACCAAAAGCTTTTCGGATAATAATGTTTTTGTTCTTCAAATTTGATCTTGCTAGACGCTGTCATAGCGGAGTTTATTATTGTAATGAAATGATTATAATGTTCCTGAATAGTAGTTCTATTTGGGATTTTATTGTTTATTAGATGGTCAAAAATGTTTCGAAAGTTTGCCTAATCAGTCTTATTTAAATTCCATTTTCTTAATGAAATAGAATATTGTTTTAACAGAATCGGAAAATTTTGTTGAAATTCTAATATGCATGGAAAGTGATCACTGGTATTTATGTGATCAGCCGTTCTCAATGTATAGAAGTGTGATAATTCACTAGTACAAATTTCCAAATCAATAGATGATGGGAAAGTACCGTTAGTAGGTACGTGTGTAATGGATTTGATGTTAAGTATAACTGATGTATGTAAATCAGTGAATTTTCGAATTGTTTCCCCAGGTTTACATGTGTAATTAGAGGATAATTCAATCAAATGGGCATTCCGGTCTCCGAGTAAAAAAATTGGGTTTGAGTTTATTTTATGTAATTTCGTGAAACTGTTAAGTGTTATAAATTGATTTTTTCTATTTGAAGGGATATATAGAGAGAAAAGAGTTACTGTTTGATTACAAATTAAGGTATTTATATCACAAATGTCAATTTTTTTGTCTTTTATTAATTTTAAGTTATTTGAAAGTTTTACTTCCTTGAATCTTACATTTTCATGAATAGTGATACCTACCCCTCTACAGTTTTCTGAATAAGGTGATGTTATAGCACTATATCGTGGTATTTCTATATTTTGTTTTCTTTACCCCATATTTCAGAAAGACATAGGATATTTGGTTTCAGTTCTTTTATTAATTGCAAAATATATATTTTACGAGCCCAAAATGATTTTATGTTCCAGTGAATAATTTTCATTTAGTTTGTTTACATAATTTTGACTTAATATTAATTTTCAGTTTTTATTTGTATTCTTCCCTCCCCTTTTCTACCTAAAATATTGTGGTACATGCTGCAATGTCTTTAACAATAAGCTTAAATTAGTAGATATTTTTTGACATTTCTGTGCTAGCTTTTCTTTCATACGGGTTATTTATATCAGATAAATGTATGTTGGTTTTTGAATAGGTACATTTTTTGTGTATTTGAAACAGAAGATTCGTTTACAAAATCTTTGTTGTGATCTCTCGTTGTATTTATAGGTTGTTGTACAATTTGAGAATACGTACCTTTTACATATTTGTTGTTATTTATTGGCTTAACCCTAGTAATGTTTATAGCAACGTGATATGGTAAATTGTCTTTGGTCATAATATCGTATGCATTTTGTAAAATTAGACGTTCGGGACTTTTTTCATCATTAGATTCATGTATTGTACTTTTGCAGTTAATACAATGTTTTTCCTGCTGACATATAGGAAGATGCTTTTCCATTCCACAGTCAGAACAACGAGTAGAATTGAAACATTTCTCCTTGTAATCTCCAAAATAAAAACAATTTGTACATTGTATTACTTTACGTTTATTATTTGAATAGATAATCTCACTTTAGATATTATTATATATTCTGGGAGTTTCTGACATTGGAGGTAAATTCTATTAATTGCGTGTCTACTAGTTTAGTGGGATTATTTTCATCAATAATGCGTTTTTTTAATCTTCTCTATGTCTTGTAGTCTATTCGTAGTCTTGGATTTGAACATTCAACATTTTGTAATATTTCCTGATCAGTTACATTTACAGGTACACCGTATACCACACAACTCCGTTGCGATAACATTCTAGGTATTTTCACAGTTATTTTTAGTTTCTCTTGTAGTTCAATGTTAGTTGTAATTGCATTTGCTTTTTCTGCAGAATCAAAGTATAATTTTACCTTAGTTCGACCCGCTGGTTCAGTATTCTTTAAATTGTAGACCTTCAGATTGCAGTTTTAACGCAGTATTTACAACGTTCCATCAACCTATATTTAGATTTTGAGTACTTTCTAAGATCGTTACAAATGGACCAACGTTATTTAAATTGTATAGGTTGGGATTATCTTTGTTTATTAATTGTATTTCATGTATTGCTAGTTTAGGATTTTTTGGGTCTTTACCTGTAATTTTGAGGTTGTCAGCGTCTTCTGTCATAGTTCTTTTCTTAGTAGCATTATTTTTTTTATCTTCTGGTTCTTTGTGTTGAGATAGAATCGGATTTTGCATTTCAACGTTCTTATCATTATTCGGTAATATAGCTTCCTCACTGAGTTTTAATAAACTTTGAGCACAAGCATGTGTATCTTGGGACATGTTAATGTTATCTGTACCTTCGGGATGAATTTCAGTATTTTTTATTACCATTAGTGGAGTAGGTAAATTTAACTTTGTCCTTTTCAGTACTTGAACTTACATTGTCTAAATTCTTGGTGTTTTTATTAGTTTCGTGAGCCTGATTTTCATGATTAACTTCCATTTTTGTTATGTCAGTATCATTAAGCAAGGGAATACCTAAGTCAAAAGTAACAGTTTGGTTGTCATGGAAATGTTTTTCATTAAATATCTCTGGAATGTTCTCACCTTCCATTAAATTTTGTGTCGTTGAGTTATTCAATGATTGGTTATATACCATTAATTGATATTCATTGTTAAACATTGCAACCTAATTTCTAATTATAACCACTATATATATATATATATATATATATATATATATATATATATATATATATATATATATGTGTGTGTGTGTGTGTGTGTGTATATATATCTATAATTGATCATCTATAATTCTATTACTTATTAACAAAACACTAGCGAGTCCTTTTCTCGCTGTATGAGATTTAAACAAGAAGTTTCTTATTATGTACCACACTATCTATGTATAGTTATCTGTTTCCCATATCACTGACAGATTATACACACCTTATAAAAGATGTTACGATTGTGTATTACTTATGATGCTTCATAATATACAAATTATTAATCACTTTACATCACTCTCAAACAGTTCTCCCTACACTGTCCGCCATTTTTTTTCGAACTTTGAACCTGAGTCGCTCCTCCGTTCGTCTTCACGCACAAGACGTGCGAACAAAAGAAGAACGAAACTCGGTCCAGTGTAGCGAATCCACTTTCGCACCCTCTCCTATTTCTTTTACAAGTTGCGATGTCTAAAACTAGACAAGTTCTTTCAACTAAAACTGGTACCTTTTTAGTTCTTTATCGAATTTAAAATTTTAAAAGGCTTCAAATATTAAAACAAATATTAAAATTGAATGCAATATCAATGAAAAATATAACAGCATGTTATGATTGTCTTGCATTTGAATAATTAGTCAGAAATTTGATATATGTCCAAAGTTTGGAACTTCGCAATAATATCATAACACCGAACCACATCACCTGGAAATAACAGGACATTTTTATAAAACTACCTTGCAAGGAAATTATATGTTTGTTGGTCCAAATATTAAGTAAAAGTACATCATCCACTTGTAATGGTGAGCTCATCAAAAATCCTATCAGAAACAATATACTCATTGTCATAGTTAATGACCAATAAATATTTAGTACAAACAAATTTTGTCATATAAATATAAACACGTAGTTATGTGAATTACGCCTTATTACCCAAAATGTGTATCATAAAGCATATTCAATTCATATAAATTTCAAAATTATAAAAACACTCTGTTAAAGGCATAGTACTGCATTTGTTACGCATTATTTTCTATTCATTTGTTTCGTGAAAAAAGATACCATTCTAATCGATCACGTTGTACGTTTTTTCTTCATTTTGCCGTACAATAATTAAATCTTCCATTATATATATATATATATATATATATATATATATATATATATATATTTGTAGTTGAGTTATTTGACAAATAATCATAGTAATGATACAATATAATTTTATTGAGCCATTGCTTCATTCGTATCAATTGTGGACAGGCAACTATCAGCCAGGTAAGAAAACTCGGAACGTCATTTTTGATATCCATTAATTGTTTATGATTGTGGGAACCCAGATTTAAGTATGTGTCTAACCTATTTCTTTTTCAGCCAATACGTTCCATACTGCACTGTTGTTTAAAATGTGTTACTTCTGCGAGCATCAACGCATTTTGTCGAATATTTGTTACACGCAAAATCATACTTTTTCCTGCGTTGTGGAATATTCAGTTGTGGGGACACAAGTTGCTAATCATGGTTTGGGGCATGAGTATTTTATCAGTCGTGACCGTTCCGCAGCTCGGTACCCATCCGCCGCGATATATCATTAAGTCCCACTGACCATAATTGCACATCACCGCGTAGGTGTTTAATTGTCCGATTAATATTTGAAAACCTACATATACCAAGAATTTTAATTTGTAAACCATTTTTAAATAAGCTACAATTATGGTTCTCTTTTATCCTTGACCATAACATTAGTCTTGTTTAAATTTAACTTGATACCAAATATTTTACTGAACCAAATGTCTTTGTTGTTTAACATTGTTAAACCTAAATAAGGCCTACCTCTTTTTAAAACGTGCTATACATTTTAGTGATTTCTTCGTC
Organism: Lepisma saccharinum; assembly: GCA_022664845.1. NCBI lineage: Eukaryota > Metazoa > Arthropoda > Insecta > Zygentoma > Lepismatidae > Lepisma > Lepisma saccharinum. The sequence continues at coordinate 23,077 of JAGDQP010009085.1, forward strand.
AAACCCCAACTACTGCGACTTTATAAAACGTAGCTTAAATCATGACGTCACCTACCTTCGAATACTTCATTACATTGTATTCATATTACGTCACTTATTTTTCTCTTCTTTTGACTCTTATTTATATTTTACATGTTTTCTTAATCTTAATTATATATCTATTCTTTATGTAGAATGCTTTACTGTACTTAAATAACTAGATGGTTTTGTTGCACAACTTTCGGTCAATGTTTTGAGACCAAGCATTATGGTTTCGAAATTATATCTGCGAGTATGAATGGCGTATAAATACAATTTGCCGATTGTAAACAAAGAACAATTCACAAGTAAACGCCTTATATTAAATAAATATTAATTAACGAGAAATTAAGAGAATTATAAAGAATATTTCTGATACAAGTTATATATAATTATTGTATTTCTGAAAACTGTAACTACTTTTATGTTGCGAAATGATATCTTAACGCCTCAACCGAGGTTATAAATAAAGTTGCAGTTGCTTGTAATTTGCTCATTTTGACTCTGGAACCGAAGGGATTTAGAGCTCGAATAAAAGGGTTTATTGTGTCCTGTTTTATTTCGCCTTGTTCCTTTAATAGTATACATTAATAATATGCACTACATACATAGCTCTCCGATGTAGTGCGGCAGGGATTTAAACACGAATAGTCTCTCTGATGCCAGTCCGGCACGGGACTTCACACAGTAAACTCCTTTTGGTTTTACTACATTAACACGTAGTATTCATTCGGGTAGTTTTTTTCTACTAATTAAAATTTTCTTACATGTTTTGTTTTACGCTCACAATAGTACTGCCTAATGAACGTCTGAGTAGTGACGTAACAGAATTAAGGCAGTGTTTCTTTCAAAGGGGTCACCGGGGAGTATTATGCCCAGGTGAATCAATCACCCTCAATTAAGACCAACAAATTTGGCAAAATCAAGGGTTCATTGTGACATCTATTCATTGTTCTACTAGAAATACACCCTCTCACCTCTTTTATCCTCTCTAGAGATCTATAATATCCCCCCCAGAATAATTTTCCTGAAAGAAATACTGAATTAGGCTCTCTGCTCTCATAGAAAATATACATTATAAGTTCTTGGCATTGATTGACCCAATAACCAAGTATGATTTATACTCCCACTATTGGTAATCCCTAATTCAGAAGTCCTGAAAAAATAATTACATTAAGGAACTTGGATTACATGGTGCAATGTCGTCGCTGAATTTGCAATACCTGCTACGCGCATTTTATTTTTTCAGGAGAGCAATAATATGTGTTTCTAAAGTTACTTATTATTTTTACTTATTTCTATATTAATGAATATTAATTGCCGTGAGTAATGGGAATATCTATTAGTAAAATTGTTGAAAGTTATTTTTTACATAAAAGCAACTACGAAACAAAGATATAGCAGATACTGCTTTTTTTAAATTTAAAACCGTTGGATGAAATAATTTACACATAGCTGTGATTTGGAAATGAGAGTATATTTATCTTTCGAATGACACCAAAAACTCAATTTCGGACTTTTTAGTACATACCAGGTATTGCAAATTCAGCGACGATGTGTTAGTCTGTTAGGTAGAATCAAACATCTAGTGAGTTTCAGCTTAACTACCTTTAGGAAATTGCCGATCACTGAATAAAATACATACCTGTTATGTTCCCAACATGTTCGATTCACAGTCATAATTGCTGCAGGATTATGTTTAGGAAACTCAGCGTCCAAAATCAAATCACGCATCATAGAAAGCAGTAATGACATAGTGGATGGAAGCGAAAGTTTTGTGTAGTTTTTAGGAGGGTCGCCCTCGAACTTCGAAATAACACGACTTTTTATTCCCATGCACCATTTGACAGTTTCACTATTGTTTTCTGTCTCGTACTGGTCAAGGTAAGTATATATATCATCAAATTTAGCTGATTGTGACGCATTGAAAAGTATTTCTGTTTTCTCAGCTAACGCATACATAATGCACCTTACGTCCTTACTAGTTTCGTTATAAAAGAAGCAATTTCTTATTGAGGTCGTGTTCGCGATATTGTTATTTATATTTTCACATGTGTATAGGTCCGAAACCTCTCCTACGGAATGCGTAAATGTTGCAGAGGCAAAAACATAGCACACACAAAAAATCTTCACTACAGACGTAAGAGTCCAAGTCCTCCTGAAGGATGGTGATACACCAGGAACAGTCATGTTTCATCGACATCAAAGCAGAGAACGTGTTTGTTTCTTATGACCTAAATTAATAAGAAATAATAATGCATAATTAGAATATTATTACACATGAAAATTAAATGGGCGGAGAGCAGAAATACTAAAATAATAGTATAATCGAATAGTATAGGTTGATACCAAAAGTTACAAAAGTGGTTCATATAAAATAAAGTAGGGGAGGGAGAACGTATATAAAGCGAAATTTATATGATAGTTAAAAACACTTCACATTAACGCACTATTAACGATGTAAAGGACCGGAAAGAGATCTAAATGGACGCCTCTCAGATATGGTGCCAATATTCTTCCACGGCTTCTGTGGTGTGGGATCACCGAACGCTATGCTGAAAGGCAAATCTCAGTTTGTAGTACATGAAGGCATACGGAAAGGAAACTTCACAAGAGCGGATGAGTAGTATACGCCCGCCTGTCTGAAGGCGTGCAATATACCAAGGATGGAAAAGTTCTCTGGTCCGCCTGTCTGAAGGCGTACAAGAGCAAGGTAAACGACCGCCTGTCTGAAGGCTTTAGGATGGGTTAATAGCTTTGGTTCGCCTGTCTGAAGGTGTGCAACCAAAAGGACAAGGTAAATAGGTACCACAGCCCGCCTGTCTGAAGGCGTTCTGCAGTTGGAGAACAAGGTTTCAAAAGAGAATTAGTGATAAAGATGAATAAAGCGCAATGCGATAAAGCAATATTATAAGCATAAGCCTAGTAAAGAATATTCAAAGAAGTTTAGATAATAAGAATTTATTTGTGGACTATCTGTCCAAAGAAAAGAACACCAAGCAGAGAGCTTAATGTTAACTGGCCCGCAGGCCAGAAAGAAGTGATTTCACAGCTTGAAGCTTGAAAAAATTTGAAGTTTCACTGCCCCCGTAAAGTCCCGCAGTGAGAAGTGACCACTCTCCAACTTCTACAGTGATCTCCTATTCATGCACATGCTACATGCAACTAAAGTCTGTTGTCACGGGTGTGGATGCTTACGATTTCTGTCTTTCGGAGACATTTACCGCGAATCGGAGTATGTAAGTAGAAAGAAAGAAGGTGAAAACAGAAGATAGAGAAACGCGACAAGAATTTTGTATGAAGAGGGCAAAAACCAGAATATGCATTGCTGTATATTCTGAAAAAATCCCTGTATCGAACTAACTATGATAGATTACCTGGTAAACCACGTATGCTGCAAAGGGTGGGAAAACCCAGGTAATATGTCTGTATTGGCTCTAGTGAATCGCATCCTAAAAGCAAGTGTCTGTGTTGAACATGCAATCGCCGGTCAACTGCTGCATCTCAAGTGGGTGGCTTCTTCATCCAGGGGCTGCATCCACGAAGTGGGTTGTCCTCTCTGTCGTCTCGGTGTCCAACTGGTGTCCACAGTATGCTGGAGTCCGCAGGTGACAAGTACCCAATTTTCTGGCCCAGTCAAGTTATCTGTATGGGCCCCCCATGACCACAGAAAAAACTTAACTGAAGTGGCTCTTAAAAGGGTACTGTTGCCATTCCACGACTACAGATGGTGCTGGGTGCTTCGCCTCGCTGTCGCCCGGTTTCCCGGGCAGCTGCTACCGCGGTTGCCGCTGACCAAGTTCGTCATGCCTCGACATGCTCTATCATAACCGTCATGCTTCTGGCTGCTTCTCTCCTTCGACCATATATGGTACACGGCTTCAACGTGCTTACTAGTGGTACTAGGTACTTCGCTTCGCTGTCGTCCGGTTTCCCGGCCAGTGATTTCACATCGTTCTGACCCTACTTATATACCTCTGATTCAGTGACGTCACAGCGTCACGTGACATGCCTTTAATCTCTATCTTACATACACACATATATATTCTACATTTCAAAGTTCACCTTTTGCTTTCCAGATGATATAGGTTTACATACACACACATGTTGATTTTCTTTATTTTAAATAAACGCGGAATTAACAATTTTCCAAGTCCATAGCGATATCTTTTAATGTATTATTATTTTAATTTATTTGTTTAAAAGTTCTTATTATCGAATAAAAATGAATATGTAAATTATTTTCTAGAGTCCATAGCGTTAATATGAATAGCCGAAAGGGTGATTTGATATAGGGTAATTCAAGGGAAGCAATAACACTGAATTTACATGTAACGTTAAGGACGTTACAACGAAATTAAATGTTCGTTGAAATATAGTTCAAAATTCAATTTGTTTTCAACATACAAATGAAGAACATGAGAAATATAGTTAATTATTTACTCTATTCATTTTTAAGCAATTTGTTATGCAATTAACTTGGAAAGATAATCTAGAGCACAGTTCAATATAATAGTTAAAAACACGTCATGTTAACGTCCTTTCAACGAAATCAAATTTTTGTTGGAATATAGGTTGACATTCAACATGTTTTCAACATGAAAAAGAGGACACAAAATAATAGTGGCATTCAATCAGCTTTTAATTACAAATTTTATTCCATTAAATTAGAAAGAATCCCATGAAAAGAAATCTATATAATTGTTGAAAATAACAGTTGAATTCACGTTGAATTAACATCTTTTCAACAATATCAAGTCTCTGTTGAGAAACTATTTAAAATTAAACGTTCTTTTTTCATCCAATAACGTTTAGTAAATGAACTAAACCAAAAATCAACGTTTAAACACGTTTGTGTGCTACTGGGGATAATTACTCTGCATTTATTATTCTTTAAGGCTAAAGCTACAAAAAATTAACAGGTTTTAAAATCAATTTATTATTATTATATTTTTAACAAAAGGTCAAACCACTCGGAATTACCCCACCGCTGAAGTGAAACCAGGTGCACATGTTAATTATATGGAAAATGGGTGAATCCTAAAAAATAACAAATACTTTATTTTACAGGATTAAATTTAAGGTTTAACAACATAAAAAAAAACAAGTCATTGTCGCCTTCATCCGCACTACTGCAGGCATCATGGGTTTAGCCGAGACATTGTATACACTGGATCCATCCATCCAGGCATATATTATATTTTAAGAATTATAGTCTAAGGCAGCGTTTCTCAATCGGTGGTCCGACACAATAAGATAGGTGGTCCGCAGGTGAACTTTAAAATAAATCTGTTAAAATGATCCATATGAAATATCTGCTAAATTAACACTTCACTCATCAATCAAGAAGACAGTTATTTTCAGACTATCAGCGAATGAGTTAGATAAATGGTTAGGACAGTAGACTTATGTTCGGAGGTCCCGGATACAAACCTCTGGGCCAGCCATCGTGACAACATTTTCCGTAGTTTATCCTCAGTCATTCCAGGCAAAGATGATGCCTTTATGATAGGCCAGGGACGCTTCGTTCAGATTCCTAGGTTGTTCATTCACCCTTCCATACTCATCTGTGCACATTCGCAGTCGCGACCACGAACTCCTCGAAGGAGAGAACCACCGCGGCAATTGGAAGCATAGAAAGACGAGTAATAAAAGATGGATGAAGAGATCAGGAGTATGGTTGTACTTCCTGTCTGCTCATTTTAACAAACTTCAGAGCAGAGAACCCCCAAGGCTTGTAATAAAAGAGGGCTCAAATGAACAATATGATGGTTGTTTCCCTCGCTGTCCGCAAATACTTTGAAAAGGAGAGTGAGTAAAACGTGTAGTGTTAACGTTCATTTCCACTCCAAGGCACGTGTTGTAGCGGCAAGTGAATTTGGCGGTATTAAAGAAGAAGCAAGCAGTTGAAAGAAAACATATAGTAGAAAATATGACAGCTCATATCTGGAATTCGGTTTTACCTGGTGTGGTGATGAAAGTGAACCTCAATGTGTTGTGTGTTATGAAGTGTTGTCGAATGAATGAATGAAACCTGCTAAACTCCGACGGCATTTGGAAACTAAGCATTGTGATGTGAAGAATAAGCCATTGGAATATTTTCAGCGACGTTTAGAGACGTTTAAATAATGGAAAAAACTTAGTTTCGAACGTGGGTTCGGTTAATAACAAGGCACTGCAAGCATCCTATTTCTTAAGTTTGCGCACAGCAAAAACGGGGAAACTTTAGTTTATCGGGAAAAATGTATTACTTCCGGCTATAAAAGAAATTGACTTGATTTCGCTTTCAGTTGACACCGTGGGTCACAGAATTAACGATATGGCAGGCGACGTAGAATCTCAGTTAATCGGGAGAGTTAAGAAGAACCCATATTATGCGTTACAGATAGACGAGACTACTGATGTTGCACACGATGCGCAGTTAATGTGTTACATAAGATATGCGTACGATAACATTATTCATAATGATATTGTATTTTGTAAGACTTTGTCAACGCGAACAACGGGGGAAGTAATATTTGGCACTCTCAATAATTGCAAGAGAGACAAGGGTATAGATTGGGGAAAATGTGTAAGCTTCTGTGCAGATGGAACTAGTGCACTTACTGGTAGACATAGTGGCGTAGTTTCTAAGGTCAAGGAAGTGGCTACTAATGTGACTTGGGTACATTGTTTCATATACAGAGAAACTAAATTTAAAACTGCTAGAAGGTGCTGTAAAGCTAGTAAATTTTATTAAGGCCCGGCCGTTAAGCAACAGGTTACTTTCAGTGATGTGCGAAGAAATGGGCAGACCTTTTGCTTCATTCTGAAATTCGCTGGCTTTCCAGGGGAAAAGTGCTAACAAGATTATTTCAACTAAGACATGAAGTTTTATTGTTTGTAAATGAACGCAATTCTGAGTTTTCATCACTTCTTTTGGACGAAGTTTGGTTAACAACATTATCCTATCTTTCGGACATTTTTTACAAAATTAAATTAGTTAAATCTCTCCCTGCTGGGAGGATCTCTAACCAGGGATGGAATGGCAATTTCTTTCTTGGGTACACGCTGTTTTATAAATTTTCGGCCACACTGTTCTGGGACACGCGATAACCAAACCTTCAATTTTCCTAGAAAATTGATAAATTCTTAACTAAAAATGAGTGGTTGCTTAACAAACAGGAGTACGAATTACATTAGAAAAAGTTTGTTTCGCTTGTTATCACAGAGAGAATGCCATTGCCCGGTTAAATAGCAATGATTGCGTATATGATGTCTCTACTCGCACGGAAAGTCTTCTTACAAGGGAGCTAACATTTCAGCTGATCAGCTGATATTTACATGAAATATTTTTTCTCCATTAGGTTCTGACTTGTAATGTACGAAAACGACATCTTTAGACCCAACATTTTTTTTTTTTAATTTTTGAATAGATATTTATAGAATTATCGATTTGTGCCTATTTTTGCATGGTAAAGCATAATTTTGAAGACATTTGTCGTGTTGAAACTGCTGCGGGAATCTGGCCCAACCTTTCGGTAATGACAATCGGTTAGGTGAAGGGCTTCATCTGCCGGTGCCATGAGCATCATGGTCGTCAACTTGAAATCCACCATCTTGGATTCAGCTCGATAATTTCACATATGAAAGGAGTCATGTGACATCGTTTGTTCCCAGAAATTCAAATGACATTTGTCACCTGTTTATTGTTTAATAGATAGGAATTTTACATTTTGAGATTTAGGGTCTTACAGCATGTGCTAAATTTAGTGGCAATTTTGGTGGGAACACAAAACCATTCTTTTTCTATTCTCAAGAGGCCCTGCGTAAAATCAGGTTCAACGGCGGCGCAGGCATGCTGAATCCGTTGATGGAGATGGCGTAGGTCGTTGATTGTGTACATCATGTGTTTTAGATTACTCCATAGGTACAAAGCGAGGTGTGTGAGAGCAGGTGAACGAGGAGGCCATGTGATGGGCTATCGTCGAGCGAGTCAACATCAGAAAATTCAAGGCACAACCTAAAGTAAAAGATCATTTAACTACTGTGCACACTACACATGCCTTGTGTACATTACTAACCACATACCATGGTGAACGTTAACCAAGATCATTTTAGTAATGTAAACGGTAGTTGCCGTTAACGCGGTTTTCAAATTTAAACAGCGCCAACTTACCAGGGTTATCTTCTTACGTTAGTTATCTAAACACAAGATGACCGTTGTACTCTTGGTAAGTTTATTTCTTTCTTTATCAAAAAATATAGCATCTTAGTGGCGCGTATGACTTTTAAAGTATAAAAGAATGATGGCAGAACTAATCTACAAAATGTTACGCTACAATCAATTCATTTGTGTTCAGTATTTTATAATTTAAATCTCTGCCGTGTAACCTTAAAGTATGGAAAAAATAGATTAATTACTCTAAGCCTGTAACCTGTATTAATTTCTTTACTGACAATGGCAGTACAAGCACGATAACCAAGTTAAGTTCCGTAGTCTAAACGTTAGTTATTTCAACCAGGATTTTTACCATCGTAACAATCTTGGTAATCTAAACAAGGCAATATAGAAAATAGGTAGGATTCACTAATTCCTCACATTGATCGCTCAGGTTTTACTTACGAATTTCATTCTACACGGGCGATACCGCGTAAGCAAGAGCGATGTACATGTTCCTGGCTTGCGGAACTCGCAAGTTCATCGCCGCAGTAACAAACGTTCTCCATAGGGTTCTATGTAGCACAACTGGTAAACTTACGAATAAAATATATGGACTAGAGGTTGTAATATCGAGTAAGTGTTAAAAAGGGTTCCTTACTTTTAATGGACATTTCCGTTTTCCCCGTCCTTATATATTTTACAATTTGGTTGTGTACATCAGATTAAATAATATATAATGTTTTTGAAATTTCAGCGCTACAGTTTTCCGTTACGTAGAAATATATCATGAAATACTGAGAATTCAGTCTCCTATGTCATACAACGAAAATCATTCTCTGATTGGTTTGACGTAATCAATCCTTACTGTTTCTGTATCTATATGCTTCTCCCTATGTTACGTTCCTTATTCAGGAGTTTGAAGACGAGAAAACAAAAAAGAGGAAGATCATTTACATCATCACTTAACGAAATAATTAATGTACAAATCTGCAGACCATACTTCAATAAAGTTTAAACACCAAAACATGTTTTAATAACATAAATTGCTCGAAACAATGACAGGGGCAGTATTAACTTGCAGTTCTCTTCTTATCGCTGGTTTGTGTCACTTTTGATATCTTGACAATTTGGCGCAATTGGTTGGCGCATGTAACTTTTAACTCTTTATACTTTCACCTAAGGCTGTTCAAATCCTATCAAAGGCCGTGTTTTATTTTGCTTCACAAAACGCAAGAGTAACTTCAATGTAAAAGTTTCAATTTACGTTTTTGTTTCTTACATGCTTTTACTATTATTATTTACAATGACATATTAAAACTATTCAATATATTCACGGGCTACAAGTAGTACGTTAAATTGTTAACAGATGGCAGTAACGAGCACTATTAATTCATGTGCTTTTAAGTTCTTGAAAAATGCTTCACTAGGATTCATTAAAAAAGTATACGATTGTCGAATGTAAAAACCCACATTTTTTACAGAAAAAATAGGTAATTTTTTTTAAATACAAGAGTTCTAAAGAGCATTATTAAAAGATATCTTATGATTTAATCATGAAAATGGAGCTGCTATAAATTAGTGTTGAAGCTACCAAAATATATAAATATCTTTAAAATACATTAAAAGTAAAAATCAATTTTAGATTAATAAAGCGAACTAAATGACGTGTTAAGGCATACAGAAACACTATTTACCACTTATACTATTTCTTTCGATCCATTTTTGATATCTCTTTTAAACAATACTAACAAATCAAATACCATCTGTATGTTAATGGCAAGCAGTTGGCAGACTGATTACGTCATAACATGGCGGCTCCCGATTAAGCGCAAGGCTGAGAGACCTTTGAAGCAAGTCTTTATTACTCTTGATTTGTGCATCACAGAAAGAAAAGAAAATGTTTTCCGTAGTCTACTTTGACAGAAGAATTTTTTATTGCAATAAAAAAATACTACCGGAAATGTCCATTGATAGTCCGAAGAGGGTGAAAGAAGTACCAAAGCTAAAAATATTTTGACTTCTTTTTGTAACTCTTGGGAAACTGAGACGGCATGTTTCATTTTGCGAGTTCTTATATCTGATACATTCTTTCGAATTTAAATGTTTCCATGTGTGAAATACTGTATACGATGCATATATATCAATTTATTTGCTTTGTTAGAATGTTTAATTTCACTTACAAAAATATAAACATATTTTCAGCTGTATGAAACAATTAATTGTATAATCCTATAATACAAACATAAGTGTGTACTTTAATAGTTTTACGCATACTTTACGTACGGTATTTAAAATAACTACAATCATATCTATTTTCAAATGATCAATTTCAGAGCTCCTAAACAAATAAACGTAGATGCCCAGTAGAAAGGGTACGAGAACGACTGAAAATTGCGGGTTGCCTGCCTTCCAGGGGCATCCACCACGTAGTTCAATTGACGTGGTAGGTAGTTGACCGCCCCGTGGCAGGTAGTTGACCCCATGACGTGGTTTGGACGTTCGTACAAGACTACGATTGAATTTTGGGTGGGAAAAAGTGATGACATAATCGAAGAGTGACGCAAATTTAAGATGGCGGTCCACGTATTTTGGCTTGAGGTGACGTGGGAGGTGTTTGTATAACACTACGAGTGAATTTTGGTGAGAAAAATGACGTCATAGGAAACGTGGCTGACCGAAGATGTGGTGTGGAAGTTCCCATCACGTGACAGCAGAGGAAAGAGTTGGCAAGGTTAGCTGACACAGTTTGTAGTAGAAAGCGATTGAGAAATTACTGATGATGTAATCTAAGATGGCACCTGGAAAGGTCATTCCTCTAGAAGATGAGGAAAGAAGAAGGAAACAGCGTTGCCAACCAAATGTATGAAAACAAAGGAACAAGACACGGTTGCCAACCAAATGTATGAAAACAAAGGAGCAAGACACGGTTGCCAACGAAATGTATGGAAAGAAAGAAGGAAGAAAACAAACAGAGTTGGAAACCAAACGGATTAAAAACAAAGGAGGAAGCAAAGAAACAAATTAACTAAAACAAGAGAATAAAACAACCAAGTTGGAAACAACATTCAAGAGAAACAGAAAGACCGAACAGGTTTAACAACAACGAGCAAAGTTGGAGACAAATGTTAGGACATGGAAATAAAGGGAGGATAGAGTCATTTTATTTTTGTGGTAAATGCTCTGACAAGAACATCACACATTTCAAAAAAGTGTCTACTTATTTTGATTGGCTGACGATACCAATGCTCATTTTTTTGATGACATTAGTTCCGGTAATCCCAGTTCCCAGGGAAACTGGAACTGCCATTGTGACATCGAAAGGATTATTGCGTTTAAGCCACTATTGCAATTTCATGATATCACAACTATTTCTTTGGATGCGACTCCCCCGAGCATCAACATGTTGTTCGGAAGTACAGAAAGTAGGTTTTGTCAACACATATGAGCCTAGAACATCAACTGTGAAACTCCTTTGAACGATTCCACCCACCACTTTGAGTTCTCTGTTTGCAGTCTGTTCTATTACCATGTCTGGAGAAGTACCACTGCAAAATTTATTTGAACACTTTATTGTGAAGTAACCTGAAGCATACCTGTCAAACTCCAATTTCGTCATTTTATTAGGCAAGTTGTGCATTTGCTGTACATAAATATAACTTTATTTGGCATAATGAATGTGACCACTTGAAACAAACTACGGTATCATCAAGCGAACGGTGTTGAGATGAACTGCCCAACTACCTGTTCTTTCATCTTCTATGAATCTGCGTAGAAGGGTTACCAACGTCAGATACTGAATACACAGTTTTCTAGTGGGCTCTTTCTATTGAATTATTTTCACCCCATTCTTTGAGTTTTGATGCTAAATTTGCAATCCTGGCATCTGAGTTGATCGTTTCTTTGCTTTGTGTCAAGTCACTGAAGCAATCTAAGACCTTTTCTACAGCTGCCTTTTCTTCTTCATCAATATCAATGCTCGTCAAATTCAAGTTACAAAGGGTAGTAGCAATCAAAAAATGAGCACGGATAGCTCTAGCATAAGCATACCCTGAAAGTATATGTTTTGTGGAGTTTTCTGCATAAACAACGGACATCAACTCCTGTAGTCCAGATCCAATCGCTCTAAGAAAGACATAATGAGGTGAAATCCCCCGAGTTTTACAACAATGTTGTGAAGCGCTGACTGAGGTGGAGCTGAAAGCGTTATCTCCAGTGCTTTCATGTAAAGGGGCAGGTCAAAAGTAACAAAGATAGTGTGTAGGCCAATTTCTTGTCCCTTATCATATGTCATCATTAAAGCAGTGTACACAGTGTCACGAGTTGACGGAGGTGCCATGATGAACGGCAGGGTTCTAACATTAGTGCTGTTCCTTGAACAACTTCTTGTTAGTTTTTTAAAAAACCTTGCCATCCTGGAATTTCCATATTTTTTTTTCAATTTTGTTAGCATCCACACTACTTCGTGAGGTGATGGAACATCTTCGTATTGCATAGGAGGGAATAGTTTATCGAGGTTAATAAATTTGAACTGTTGAAGGCCAGAACAATATGAAGAAATTGTACTGGTATTATTTGAACAACACCTTTCTTCAACATTAACTTGGAATATCAGTCTCTTGAATTTAGAAATTCGTTCATCAGCATTGAGAATTGATTCTTGAGGTGTAACATATTCTATGTCTGTCATGTTGTGGAAGGTGCCATGACCGTCAATAGTAAAGTCGCAGTTGTCAAATGCAAATTGGGCAAAAGCCCCAAGCCTAATTTTTGGTTCAGAAGCCATGATCAGTGACGTTACGAAAACTTTAACGTCATGGTAGGTGGAACAGAGACCCATTTTTGCCAGCGAGTGAAGGCCTTTCAAACCAAAGTGCTGATGGTTGGATGCTCCTGTACCCAATATGATAGGTGAGATAAATGACCTTGGTTTCACCAAAGATATCATGCAATGTGCGATCACTGTACACTTCTTTTGGATTTGTTCATGATGTTCTTTTCGTTTCTAACTTTGTTTCAATGCCATGGCTTCAAGAAACAGTTGTATAGGTCTCGGTACGAGACTTTTGAGATAGTTAAAAATTTGCTAATGCTTGGATATGAACTATCATCACACAATGTCTTTTCAATGTGTTTCCTTGCAATTTCCCTGCTTTCTTCATGATTCGAATCTTTTCCTCCTCCCCACTGATCAATTTCTGTTTAAACCAGTTATCATTTGACAGTTTCTGACCATGGGAACGGAAGCAAACAACTGAAACCTTTTTGTTAGTTGATGCGATTAGTATATTATTGTCGTAGACCTCCAATAACCTTCATTTGATAGTGATTTAACTTATATGATGCTTTTCTGTCATCAGACCGTACAACTCTCTCATTAAAAACTGCAGTCAACAATGTCTTTAATGTACTGGTAAGTAACATTCATGTCACCAGATACCTCTTGACTTGGAACTGCAGCAGGAGGGAGTTTGGAAGATTATTCATTGGTGCGACCTGCTCTGAAAAATTGGCCCAACAAGATTTATGGTACACAGCAAAGACAGCTAGTAGATCCTCAGAGCTAATTCGACCAAATACATGTCGTCCCCATCTGTCTTTTCTCAACAGTGCTTTCCTTAATATTTTATGGTTCAAGCCACTAACACTTACGTGCCTGAAGTTAGCCCCCTACTTTTGCGAAATTTGACCGAGTTTACCACCTGGTAGTGCATCGTTAGTACACAAAACCTAACGTTAGTGCTATCATACTGATACGACAATTGTGCACTGACACACAAATACCATAGCAAGGAGTTAACAGTAGTCTCGCTTGTGGCAGGTACTTATTATTATTAAGTGTAAAAAGATACTCATAAAAATCGGAATATGTTTCAAAACAATTATTATTGCATTTGCCTGTATACAAGTAAACTTTACACCGAGTGTATAATAATTCAAGCAATTTCGCAAGCACGTGCTGCTTCCCGTTAACACGCACTACTCGAACTCCCATCACTGCTCCATAAAAACTTGCCACTGAAATTTTAACATTAAAGCAATCCTCAGTTTCCTTATGCACAGAATCCGTTAATTTAAAATTGCAAAAGTAACTAACAAAACACACGTTACGGATCTGGTCCACAATAAACAATATAACTAACCACTTCATGTATACACTTGACCAAATGGAGCATTCAACATAATGTCTCAAAGTAATCGTAGTATGGATAATATGAACAAATTACTACACAAAATAAACCTTAATCGCTGCAGCTTAATTTACCAGATTAGAATCCAAAACTTATGTTTCACTCATTAATCAGTCTTTATCCATAGTTCAGTTACTTGAAGACATGAAAGAAAAAGAAAAGGAGTTAAAAATACTCCTCTTAATAGCCCTACCTGAGCAATTCTAACACATCGGAACGAGAAACGCAACAACCAAAAAACTCAGCTAGATGGCAGCGCCATCCAGTCAACTCGCGTGAGTGTCCTTGCTAACGAAAGGACAGCCAACACGAATTACGTCACATACAAGCAACTGAACAGGTTATGCATGACACTTTAATTAAGCATGAGTGCGCGCCCGCTATACGTACAGAATACAAACAGTATAAAATATATAAGCATCGCATACTAACGAAATAATCGAAAGGAAAATATTTCTTATGTTGTCACAATACATTAAGAGTTATTAAATATGTTAGGCGGGGGAATAGCTTCATATGAAGCTAGACCCCACCTACTTTTAATTACACAGATTATCACCAAACTTTCCACATCGTTAGTGCACTAAAACGCACTAAGCACTAACGTTAGTGCTAACATACGTTAAGATTTATTCAGGATTTTTAGTGGGGGCTAACTTCAGAAATGTCAAATTTCATACTAATGAACATAAAAACATGGAGCAAGCGGCAATCGTTAATGCATCGTTACTGCACTAAGACGTACTAAGCACTAATGTTAGTGCTAACATACGTGAAGATTTGTTCAGGATTTTTGGTGTCAAACATTCCCGACACTCCAATTCAGCCCCTAACGGCCCTTATGGCTGCACTGACGGAAACTAGGGATGGCCACAATTTTTCGAAAAAGTCTTTTTCGAATAAATAATTTTTCGAAAACGAAAAAGATGATGCGAATTTTTTTTTCGAAAAACGAAAACGATGTTGTTTTCGAAAAACGAAAAATTGTCGAAATACGAAAAATGATTTTTTTTTCGAAAGACGAAAAACGAAAAATGAAAAAATCGAAAGAAGAAAAATAAAACATTTCGAAGACGAAAATTAAAGAAACAATACAGGAAAAACTAGCAATTGTTCGAAAGACGAAAAAGAAAAGAACTTTTGGCGAAAAAAATCCACGAATAAAATATTTATTTTAATGCAGTTAATGTAACTCATGGTACTTTGATATAACTAATGTTTCTATGTAGTTATAGATATAAAAAGAAATAGCTCTAGTTCTATGTAGGCTGATGCTGAATGTCAGCAGATTTTGCTTATTTAACAGTCAGTCGCAGTAGCCGCATTGGGTATTAATTAATGTTACAGTTTTTTCTTATACACGTGCTGTTTATGAGAAATATGAAAGAAGAATTGAACTTAGGGAAAGTACCGTAATACGTTCAATATGTACGTACATTGGTTACGGCTTAAGAGAATTCGACTATTCTCCGAAATCTGTTTGTCTCAATGTGATTGTGAACTCGGTTTCGTGAAACCTACATCGTTCTCATTTACCGCTGACCATGGGCAAGTCAAACATATTGGAACACTTTACTCGCGACAAAGGCAGTTCAAAGTGCAATTACTGCGACATATTAATCCACAACAGAGGTACAACGACTGGTTTGTGGTATCACTTAAGAGCACGCCACATAGGTGTTATCCCGAGTACAAGATGATATTGAAGAAAATCCACATATAGTGCAGCCAAAGAAACAAAACTAAGAGATAAAATGTTACAGCTTGCAATAGATGTATCAATGGAAGAATGGTTTGTTTGTTTATTTTTCTAGAACTTACGAAATTATTTTGTAAACTCTAATTTTATTTTTACATTAACTCTTCACGAGCATAGCGAAGATCTTCTAATCGAGACGTTTGGCGAGTCGCGATAACTGCCGAATGCGTGAACTGATTCGAATGAAACTTCCACAGATTGTTTATTGGTTCAAATGACATGTCATGTTCGTTGGGGAAGGAAATCCGACCATGGGGAGGGGTGAAACCTTAAAATAACAAAAATGAAGAAAACAACAATGAAAAACGAATTTAATGGACTCTTTTTTGTTACAAGAGCTTTAAAAATGTGCAAACATACTTCGGAGATTTCGGGCTATTAGGGAGTGGGGGTAAATCGGACACGGGGGTAGCCAGAAAATGAGAAAGGGAGTGTTCTAAAAGTGCATACTGGCGAATCCAAATGAAACTTTGACAGGTTTATCGCGAGGTCTACTGTTCGAAGAACCTTAAGGTTAATGTAAAGCAACGATCTCCAACAAAAGATGGCAGCACTACCTCCATATACGTCTAATGTATTTTTATCTTTCCTGAAATTTCAATGCTGCTTCCACAAATTCAAGCCTAGGGAGTTCTAACTTTGAGTGAACAATTCAAGAGTTCTATAAATGCCGATTTTTTTATTTTCGATTTTCTTCGTTGTTGAAATCGCTTGATTGTTGTTGTGAATATCAAAACGTATAACAATGAAGTTCTTTCAACAAAAAGCAAAAAATAAAATAAAAAATCGGTATTGATCGAACTCTTGAATTGGTTATGAACTTTCTTTTCTGAAAGTTAGAATTCTCTAGACTTGAATTCGTAGCAGCAGCACTGAAATTTCGTGCAACGACAAAATATATTAGACATATGCGGAGGTAATGCTGTCATCTTTTGTTGGAGATCATCGGCATTTGTGTTGTATGTGTGTGTGTGTTTCACGATAACTGCCGAACGCGTGAACCGACTCGGATGAAACTTTCACAGATTGTTTATTCGTTCAAAAACTTTATTTGGTAAACTTTATTTCTATATGGGCCACTGAAGTTACTTTGGACTTCGGCCCGTCACAATTCGCCTTTAGCTGTTAAAATCCACACTCAAGCCCCTGCCGGGACTCGAACTATGGCCTACCGCTCGGCCACCCGGCCGGCTAGTGGTTCAAATTACAGGTCAAGTTCGTTTGAAAAGAAAATCGGACAAAAGGGAGAGTATGAAACCCCCTAAACGTGCAAATGTAGAAAAAAAAACAAGAAAACTATTATTATATACCAGGTGTGTAAATATGAAACGGAATTTGTGCATAGACGGAGTTAGCTGTCACTGTGGTTACCGTAAAACTGCGTCCTTGGCGACACTTGCTTATTTTGACTGCTGATAACGATTTGCAACTCACAACCAGACAAGTTTCATGTTATAGTGTAGTGTTTAACAGCGTTGAATATGGCGCAATTTGTACCTACAAACTACGATGTGCGGAAAGCATTGATTTTTTGTTACCATTTGAAGAAAACTGCTGCAGAATCGCATCGCATGCTTGTCGAAGCTAACGGTGATCATGCTCTTCGTAAGTCACAGTGCTATGCGTGGTTAAAAAAATTAAAAGTGTTTATTTTGACGTGAGAAACGAAGAACGTGGAAGACCACCAAAAAAGTTTGCAGACAGTGAATTGCAAGCTTTGTTGGATGAGGATGACGCTCAAACGCAACAACTCGCGGATCAATTAAATGTGACACGAGAAGCAGTTTCCATACGTTTAAAAGCCATGGGCAAGATTCAGAAGGTGGGAAAATGGGTTCCACATGCATTGACTGAACGACAGCAGGAAAACCGAAAAACCACTTGCAAAATTCTGCTCGCCAGGGACAAAAGGAAATCATTTCTCCATCGAATTGTGACTGGTGACGATCTATTTCGAGAATCCTAAGCGTTAAAGATCATGGGTAACTCCAGGAGAACCGGCGACATCGACTGCAAGACCAAATCGCTATGGGCGGAAGACAATGCTTTGTGTTTGGTGGGATCAGAAGGGAGTGAACTATTATGAACTGCTGAAACCTGGCGAAACCATTAATACCCAACTTTACCGACAACAAATGTTTCGATTTGCATCAAGCTTTGCGTGAAAAACGACCAATATACACACAATATACTCTGTATGACCAAAGATAACATAAAGTGATTGTGATTCACGATAATGTACCCTCCCACACAGCAAAACCGGTCAAGGATACGATTGCGACGTTTGGCTGGGAAATCCTTCCGCATGTGGCTTACTCGCCAGACTTGGTGCCTTCCGATTTTCACTTATTTACACCCATGGGACACGCACTTGCTGACCAGCGCTTCACATATTACGAAAATGTACGAAAATGGCTTGATGGTTTGCAGCACAAGAGGCAGAGGTTTTTTTGGTCTGGCATCCACACATTGCCGGAACGGTGGCAGAAATGTATCGCTAGCGATGGCCAATACTTCGAATAAAATTGTTCTTAGGATTGTCATCCAATCACTGTGTCTTTTCTGTACATAAATTCCGGTTTCATATTTACGCACCTGGTAAAAACGAGCTTTCTGTTGTAACTTATAAGAGCTTTATAATAGGGATGGCAACAATTTATCGAAAAAATAATTTTTCGAAAACGGAAAAGACGATGTGAATTTTTTTCAGAAAACGATTTTTTTCGGAAAACGATGTTTTTTCGCTCGATCAAATATTTTCAAAATGACGGCTGTTTGATCTTTTGGAAAATTTATAATTTAAGTAATTATGAACCGATCGGAAGCAAACTTGGTACAAAATGGGTATTTACAATACCTTAGTTGAGTATGAACATCAGGATGATCAAACAAAAATTTCAAAATGGCGCCCGTTGAAAATTTTCGAAGAAATTACGTATATCTTGCAGCCCTATGCCAAAAGGGTTTTATGTTGCATGTCTAGATTGAACTGTAATTTGGCTGTACTGAAAGACGTTATGTGTAAAAATAAAATTGTATTTATTAATTTCTTTACACTATAATATACGTTATATGGCAGAAAGTTATTCAATGATCCCTAAAGTTTAACATCCTTCACACGAAATATTTTACTTCCAGTATTTTCCTAATACTGTATACCAACGAACGTAACCCATATTGCAACACCTTTTATTTACGGCAAAATATAAGAATGTAAAGAACACAGTACAATAACAATTATTATTATTATTATTATTAATCTCAAGCCACAAACACTGTTTAAACTCAAACAAGTTGAAATTCTGATCTTTATTAAGAATGCAATAAGGGATGCATTATAAAATAATATCATTAATCAAACATACGATACACCTTTGATGCTTGGAATTCAGTATAAAGGTGCAATGATAATTAATACGACACAAATAAATTCTAAAAAAAAATATATAATTTTCACTCAGAATTCAGTAACTGCAAGACTATTAGATCACAGATCCTACGGATATTGCCCTACAGATGTTAAAAACTCCTACTTTGTTCAATAATTCACACACAGACACATCATGCGTGTGTGTATCTAATAATTTTGGAACGGATTTCTTGATTCTTAGCTTTTACGAACTTAAATGAGTCCTAAAAGCCTATAAACCGCATTCGAAAATATAAATATACTTGTATATCCTCAGGCACTTGACTCATGTTCAATGTACATGTATTTATTTAATATATACTTGACCTTTACATTTCCAACTTATATTCACTTTTCTTAATATATCACAAATATTTTGTTGTATTTTATGTTTATTCAATAAATAGCTTAGTTTACTTACATTCAGTTATCATTCTCGTATTTCAAATATTTCTGCTTCAGTTTCAGGCACTTGAAATACATCCTTGTTCATTGAATAGTTTACTATTTCTTCCTACTTGGATACATTTTTTGACACGATTTTACAAATATATTTCTGTGTTTTCAGGAACTTCATAATGTGTTTATTCAATGAATAGTTGACACTTTACTAAATATTTTCAACTTACATTCAGATCTCATCTTGATGCTATAAAATTTTATTTTCCCATGAACTATTTATTCAGGTAATAGTTTACACTTTAATATTCACTTCTAGCTTACATTCAGTTTTCATCTTGGCTTTCCAAATATTTTTGTAAAATTTTAACGCACTTCAAATAACTATTCAATGAATAGTTCAAATTTTACTTACCTTCAGTTTTCTTCTCGATTTTACAATTACTTGTGTTGTTTTTCAGTTGCTTGAAACGTGTATTTATTCTACTAACTTACATTAAATTATTAATCCGATTTTACAAATACTTTTGCTTTTCCAGACACTTTTAAGATGTATTTAACATTATGTTATATTGTCGTGAGCTAATCGTGATGGTACACCTTCATACCAAATTACATTTCCCTATCTCGAACGGTGTGGAAAATGTTTTTTGTGCTGCCATTTTGGATCCAAGATAGCGACTTTTTTAAAATGTTGTAATATTTTCCTAAACTATTCTTGATAATACACATTTATGCCAAATGTCATATCTCTAGGTCAAACGATGCGGAAAATGGATTATGAGGTCCGCCATTTTGGTTCCAAGATTGTGTCTTTGGAGACATTTTCTAATAAACCTAACCTACTAATGATAAGTACCGTCATACTATATTTCGTTTTCTAGCTTCAGCCGTTTAGGCTGTGTATTCTATGGAAATTTCATTTTGGCGCCATTTTGGTTCCAAGATTCCACCTTTTTCAAGATTTTGTAATACTTCCTTAACCAACTAAAGGTGGCGTATCTTCATACCAAATTTCGGTTTCGTAGCTTCAGCCATTTAGGCTGTGTATTGTTTGAAATTTTACGTTTGGCGGCCATTATCAATAAAAGATGGCGACTTTTTCAAAATGTCGGAATTTTTCCTTTATCTACTTATCCTCCACCTTCATGCCAAATTTCATGTTTCTAGATTATTCCGAACATCCTAAACAATATGATGAATGAGTCAGTGAGTGAGTCAGTTAGCTTAAAATACGCAATTTCAGGTGTCTACAACTCGAATATGCTTCAAGCTATGACTATGAAATTTTGCACACCTGTACAAATTTGCCATATCTCCTTAACTTTGAAAACTCATATTCCTATCTTTAACATCTTTTTTCTTACGGGGCCTCGAAATCGCCGATTTTGCCCAATGTATAACATGCTTCTGGCAGTGCTGACGTTTTGTGACGCGGACAACTTGGCTGCATGCACTGCCGTGCATGTTGATCATGTTCGGTAGTTTGGCTCCAGCGCTGTTTCCCGCTGTTTAAAATTTGTCTTTCTCATCCAGCTTCGGACGAAAATCAGGGTGGCACACTTAACATTTTTTGCACCACATTCAGATGTTTTATTTTCATGAAAGTACTCTATTAGGAGGGAGAGGGACGTAGCTACTGCAGCCTACAAAATAAGCGTTCAATTTAACATGGATTTCAAACATTTTCACGAATATTATGGTTTTATGTGCTTACTTCGAAAAAATGACTCAATAGTCCCTTAAACACAATACATGGCATAGTAAAAGTAAATAACTGAAGGCTTCACGACGTATTTTCTTAGAAATAAAGGATGTTTTAGTAGTCCATGTAACAGTTTTCTTATGGAACTTTTCATTATAATAATCCTCATTTCTAAACAAAAAATATCACGCATGGTTTTCACTTAAATACCTTCATAATTCCACGAAATATGTTGAAGAGGCTATTGAGTCATTTTTTCGAAGGAACACATGAAAGTACGATGTTTCTATAAATGTGTAAAACCCCATGTTAAATCGGACGCTTATTTTTAAGGCCGCCTTAGGCAACTCCCTCTCCCTCTTAAGATTTCAAAACTTTCAATCTATAGAGAGAAGTCTTGGTGTGAGGTTTCCTTACCTTTTGCTTAAGCATATTATTTCCGACATATCTTACCATAAGGATATTTCGTTACGAAACAAGCATGAGTTGAAAAAACTTTGATTGATTTTTTTCTCTGTGTTCTTCTGTTATGTTGTGCAGATTTATTGCGTGTGTATTGTGTTGTCGTGATGTCAGATTATTTTCGTCCTTGGCTACACGGACAATATAAGGAGGCTGATCCGATTACAGAGCGCGCACTTTATCACGATCCCACACTGCTCAGTATTGTTGTCAATTAAAAGGTCAATAAATTATTGCTAAAATAGAATTGATAATGTAAAATAAGACCAGTTTGAAAGCATAGGAAATATTTCGCCTGAGACTGAGATGTCTAAAGGCCATTAATAAAATTCAAATTCAAACCAGATTTTTTTTTCAGGGCTGAATTTTAAAATACCTGTCTTCAAGTAGAAGAAAGTGATTTTAATTTTATGAAAGGAAATCTTCATTTGCAATTTCTTTTTTCCTTTTTAATTTTATGCTCTGGTAGTTGTATTACAAGCAGTGATTCCGCCATCCCCCTGTGGGGAGTTGTCACCCCCCCCCCCAAATCCTCGAGAGCTTTAAAATTTTTACAGTCAAAAATCGATAGAAACTGTGCAAAACTGTGAAACTGTGAAACTGTGCAAATCGATAGAAACTGTGATAGATATTTGACATAATTACGAAATTATTGCGGCTATTTTATGTTTAATTCTGAGGACGAAAGATAAGAGATGCATTTATTGCTAATATTCTTCAATACTACAATATTAACAAAATATTTCCTAAAAACAAGAAACATATGCGGTAATAATGTCTAACTTAATTTTACTCTGAGTTGGCAACACAAGATGCTTAATTGTTTTCCCAGGATGATCGGTTTCAAGTCTGACAATTCTGGTATCGCATTACAGTGGCATGCAGGATGGGGCAGGTGCAATCTAGATCTGAAATATGATAGAAAGACGTTAGGATTTGGAGCTCACTATATATATTTTTTGTATATTCACTCACTTGAAAGATTATTCAGTGAGCAGTTCACACGTTACATAATTTCAATTTTCTCAGCGATTTTACGAATATTTGTGTTGATTTCTGTTACTTCTAAGATGTATTGATCGCTACTAACTTACATTCAGTATTATATTCTATTTTAGAAACATTTATTATTTTCAGGTAATTGGAAATGTGAATTGACAAATTCGGATCTCCAGAATACTTATTTCGATATCCGGATCAGTTTGGCCATCCCTTCAGTGAATTGTTTACATTTTGCTTACTTTCAGTTTTGTTCTAGATTTGACAAACATTTGTACTTTCACGCGCTTGTACCTGTGAAGATTACTAATTGAGTGGCGTTTTCATAAAACTCGTTATGTACAAGTTTCTCAATTTTGAGATTATGATATTTCTTTATGTTTTGGGGTTCGTAGAATTGAATGGTGCTATCAGAATTGCGATAAACGTAATAAAGGAATAGCAGTTATTTCGTTCATTCTAATTTCGATACCACCATTCAATTCTACGAACCCGATAGTAACTTGTAGATAACGAGTTTTGTGAAAACGCCCCTCAATTGTACCTCATATTTAATACATTTTCAATGCAGAGGGGTCTTTTTTTGTTATAGAAGCTTCAAAATCAATTCTAAAATGGAGTTTAGGAAAGCACAAATTTACTTTATTACGATATAATAGAAAATACTACAAATAATATTTACCTTTTTTTGACATAAATTTAATGTCATTTAATGTCAAGAATTAAGACATAAATTTAAAAAACCGGCCACACAGCGATATCAAGCGTAAAAAACTTAATTATAACAAAAAAATTGGTCCATATTCGTTTAGACTCGACGTGGACAAACGAAATTAAGTGACCTCTCCGCACCCTGGCTTCATATATTCATGAAATTTTCATTGGCTACAGTCAGTCCAGTATCGCTTTTAGATAGAGGTCATTGGTTTATCTCATTACTGTGCTCCTCATACTAAAAATAGAAGAAGAAGGACGATTAGAGAAAGTCAGATGTTAAAATAATTTTATTAGATACTAACTGTAGTTGTGCTTCGCTACAGTAAAAACAGTAAACCTTAGACAATATGCCAGCCGCACTGCATAGTACGAACTGTAGGAAAAAGTAATAAAAACTCTTGTGGCAAAAGAAAACGTTAGTTATCGATTAAAACACAAGCTGCTAAACAGTCATTATCAGAAATATTGGATATTTCATCATATTTAACCCGCATTATCCCATATAATGTAGTAGCTTGACATTGACTTCCGGCAGTCATCACAACTTTGTAACAAGTGATCGTATCGACTTATGAATGGCGTAATTCGATTCAGCATTAAAATATACATGCTAAACGATACCCCACTCCACCTAGTTCAAGAAAGTTTAGTTTTTTTTAAAATTACCATTTTTTTGCCCCCCCCCCCCACAAAAAAAAACACCAGAATTCACACCAGTTTTTGGTCTATGTACTATAACTCCAAACCAGATTTTTACAGGAGTGGAATCGAAATATTACCCTAGGGTTGGGAGACCCACGATAATACAGGAAAATATATTAATGATTAGTTTCTATCTTCCTTGCATTTCAAAGGTATATCAAATAAACATAAATGTCACAGAGAAAATCGCTCCGAATTTATGCATCAACCTAATATTTACATAAAATGTTGTTTTTATTTTTGATTTATAACAGCTTTTCTTACTTCTTTCTATCTTTAATTTTAATGTCTACATTTTATTTTACGTTATGAATACACTCATAAGGTGACTATAAAAGCAAGAAGTAGAGCTTTGTATGCTCGGCAATGTATACAAGCATGTCAAGAACTTAATTTATTAGCTCATAAAAACTTATTCTTTTAGTAAATAGGAGGAAGTAGGGTAAAATCGGGTGGTCGAGTGAAACCAGGTTTCTTGTTTTCCGTTTTACCAGTGCAGCTTTCTTGTGGGTCACGACTGAAATAAGTTCGACTAATGAGGAAGAAGAAGCGGCCATTACATTATTTCGTTGCAGGCATTAGTTTAGCGTCGGCGTGCAATGTTGTGTTTGCCTGCATTTTCTCTATTTTTCTGCTTTTTACCGATTTTTACAAAATCATTGCTGCAGTGACTGAACAGATAAACATTACTGTGTGTTACGTATTTAATGAGGACTTATTTTACACTAAATGATTATGTCTAGCACTTTTATTAGTTAATTAGAGGCCTATTTTTCATAACCTGTGCGTGCGAGATGAAAACGGGTAGTACTTCCATTGTGAAAAAGCGTTATATTTTAAAAATTACCTTGAAAATACAATAATAAGTAATTATTTCTCACATAGTTCTCACAAAAA
>JAGDQP010009086.1:0-35477 GCA_022664845.1 Lepisma saccharinum
GTTGCCACCCTGTATATCTTCGAAACGACTGTGATTATAAGCAAACGAAAAACAAGTCCTTGGTTATTTTGAGGGGATTGAATTTTGAGCTACAAAAGTTCCACCACAGCCCCCCAAATTGGGCTACGGAGGTCAACTTGAAAATTTCAAATAGCAAATATATCGTTTGAAAGGTCTCGACAAAATAAATATTTTGCTGAAAGTTTCAAAACGCTATGTTGACCTCATCCATAATGGCGGCTGGCACATTTCATGTTCATTAAGTCTGTTGCCACCCTGTGTATCTTCAAAGCGACTGGAAATATAAGAAAACGCAAAAGCACGTCATTCATTATTTTAAGGGGCTAACATTTTGAGGTATGAAGGTCCACTTCGTGTTTCCAAGGGGAGTAAACGGAGGTCAGGGTCTGCGTAATATTGTCAAATGACAAAAGTGGGCAAGTGATACCTAGTGTCAACGGGTTTGATACAAGAAATAATTTGGAGAAACCTTAACATTTCAAATTAATCCATATTCCAAATGGCAGTAAGATGAAAGCTCTAAAACGAAACTTCTATTCTTCGCTCAGACAGCAAGAGGTCTAGAAGTTACTCTTCACAGCAAAATATGTATCTAACTCTTGTCGTCATGATTATTTATGAAGTTCTAACATACCCAAAAGTAAGCTGCTATGTTAGTCCCATAGTTTTGTAATGCTAGGAACATTTCGAAACATTTTATTTTTCTTTAATTTCCTTTATGAGTGTTTGCTGATAGATGTAAATTGTCAGTGTTCTGAAGAGGTTCCAAATTGCTAACAATAAGTTTTCCAGCAAGTTCCTACGTACATATGCCTTAACCACTAAACAGTTTCTACATGTTCAGCCTATTAATAAGTAACTTCAACGCTTGTATCTCCAAACGTATCAGCAAAATGTAACTGGAAAGACACTATTTAGTGGTTAAGTTATATGTACGTAGGAACACGCTGGAAAACTCATTGTCAGCAAATTGGAACCTCTTCACAACATTGACAATTTACATTCATCAGCAAACTCTCATAATGAAAATGTTTCGAAATGTTCCTAGCATTACAAAACTATGGACTAATATAGCAGCTTAATGTGGGAACGTTAGAACTTCGAAAAGAATCATGACAACGACAGTTAGATATAGTAACTTCTAGACATCTTGCTGTCTGGGTGAAAAATAGAAGTTTCGTTTTAGAAATTTCATCTTACTGCCAGTTGGAATATGGAACAATTTGAAATTCTAAGATGTCCCAAATTATTTATTGTTTCAAGCGCGTTGACACTGGTTATCACTATACCACTTTTGTCTTTTGGCATTTTCACGTAGACCCTGATCTCCGTTTACTCCCCCTAGGGAACACGGAGTGGAACTTTTATAGCTCAAAATGTAAGCCCCTTCAAATAATGAATGACGTGCTTTTGCGTTTTCTCATATTCCCAGTCGTTTTGATGATACACAGGGTGGCAACGGACTTTATGGACACGAAATGTGACCGCCGCCATTTTGAATGGGGTCAACATAGCGCCTTGAAACTTTCGGCAAAAAAATTTCTTTTGTCGAGATCTTTCAAACGATATATATTACTCTACCCCCTTTGCCTTTTGAAATTTTAAATTTGACACTTCGTAGCCCAATTTGGGGGGATCTGGGGTGGACCTTTTATAGCTCAAAATTCAAGCCCCTTAAAATAATGAAGCCGTGTTTTTGCGTTTGCTCATATTCGCAGTCGTTTCGAAGATTCACGGGGTGGCAACGCACTTTATGGACACTCTTTATATACGGGTGTTGCAAAATAACTGTTAAAGCTCTTGGGAGGTGATTCCTGACGCTGAGACAAGAAGAAAAAGTCCTCTTGAACTTTCGGCGATCGGACATAGTTTCGGATCTAGGAGGTGCCGAAAGCGTGGGAAAATGATTTTCGGACTCCAATATTTCGGAAACTGTCCAACGTACCGAGCGCGGGTAAAACATTAACATAAAAAGTCATACCTGCTCTATTGAAATATGCATGCTTCAGAACCCTACAATACAAGCGCAAGGGATTCCCCAAAGGAACGTAAGGATTCCCGGACAATCTGCCAATGAAAGATTGGTGTAAATGGATATGCATGGATAGGGTTCCCACCTGGTAACAATAATTCGTTTGTATTAAGTTGATATCCTAAACAAATACAAAATGACGGACACTTTCATGCCCGTTGTGTGTGGTTGCATAATCGCCATTTACAAATGATGGCCAACAGTGACGTTCTGAGTATTAAGTGGAGTAAATTTGTAGCCTCATGGTCTAGGAAGACATCTGCAGTGTCGGTAGAGCACAACACATGGAACAAGGTGATTCAGAAGTGTGGAAACACGTAATGAGAAATGCCCAGAAATGTACTCTAGTAAACGTGAGTTCAAAGCAACGAAAATGTAAGGATTAGCGTCAATAACATGAAAGACATTGCTAATTCGCTCCAGGAAAATATCGGGATGTCAACTTACGTTGAAGCCGTGAGCACCTATTATACTTTGGGAAGGGAAGTTAAATTTTAGTGTATAGAAATTCTTGATTTTTTTAAATAGGTCGCAATCCTTGATGCCTTACAATTGCTTTGTTTAATTTCTTGTTCTGTCGGTCCTGTGTCCATTTTCTCAATCCTTTTAAACGATTCCCTTAGCCTCATGTTTGCAATGATGACATCCCGGTCGTGTTAGTATCACGAAAACGGCCAACAAATGATGTGAACAAACTAAACAAAAAAAACTAGACTTGTTCGTTTCGTTCCGTTCCATATTTCTTGCTTGTAATCAAATGGTCCCGGGTTTGATTTCCAGTGGAGACACAAGTGGTTCGGATCCCACGTTAAACTGTAGAACCTCATTATTATCCCATGGAAGGCAATGGCAAACCACCATATATTCACCTTGCCCAGGGACCTTCGAATCAAAGAGCTGCTTTCGTGCAGAACACCATATCAGCATCATCATCATCGGTTGTGTTTGCCAAGGAAAGTCATCCAACAGACAAGTGAAGGGATAAAAGCCATCTGTATTTCTGGGCACAACCGACTTAATGGCAGCATGGTGTGAAATTGCTACCATGAAAGGAACGACCACAAGGGCGAAAGTAATAATCAGATGTTTGAAGAACTGCATCCGAAGATGACGCTATGCAATCAGAGTAGGCTGAGAACGATTTCAGCTATGTGATACACAAAGTTCCACTAGAGGCGCGGGAAGTGTATGTCATCTGTAACATTGCGGCGTTGATGAATGACATTCATCGTCATTTTTATTGGCTACATTTCGATCTCGACATTATGTGATCACAATAGTGAACTTCCTTTATTAATCAGAAGGAGATTCCCCACTTTCATTGTGAGTCCCCTTGCGCAATTTCAATTGGGCCTCAGTTGTTGCACTATTATTGGTATGCAACCTTGCACAGCATATTGATTCGGCTTGAGGTAATACTGTTGGTGAATTATCAATGACTATCATGTTATTGATGCTAATCCTTACATTTCCGACGCTTTGAACTCAAGTTGACTAGAGTACATTTCTGGGAATTTTTCATTACGTGTTTCCACACTTCTGAATCACCCTGTTTCATGTGTTGTGCTCTACTGACACTGCAGATGTCTTCCTAGACCATGCGGCTACAAATTTACTAAACTTAATACTCAGAACGTCACTGTTGGCCATCATTTGTAAATGGCGATTATGCAACCACACACAACGGGCATGAAAGTGTCCGCCATTTTGTATTTGCTTAAGATATCGACTTAATACAAACGAATTATTGTTACCAGGTGGGAACCCTATCCATGCATATCCATTTAGACCAATTTTTCATTGGCAGATTGTCCGGGAATCCCTACGTTCCTTTGGGGAATCCCTTGCGCGTGCATTGTAGAGTTCTGAAGCATGCATATTTCAATAGAGCAGGTATGGCTTCTTATGTTAATGTTTTACCCGCGCTCTGTACATTGGATAGTATCTGAAATATTGGGGTCTGAAATTCATTTTCCCACGCTTTCAGCACCTTGATCCGAAACTATGTCCGATCTCCTAAAGTTCAAGAGGACCTTTTTTCTTGTCTCAGTGTAAGGAATCATCTCCCAAGAGCTTTAACAGTTATTTTGCAACACCCGATATAATCCACTACTGGATGGGGCCTCTCTCGGAGAGAGGAGTTGGCCTACTGCTCCTACGCCGGCAAGACGTGTTGGGAGAGGCCACAATGTTGGGTAGGAACCTTTCAAGAACCTCTCGCTTTGGAAAAAGTGCTTTGTCAGCGCCGAGAATCGAAACCAAGACATTATTTTTAAGCGGGATAAATTATGTTGATGGATTTTGAAATTGGGCCCTACTCCCTTAGGAATACTGACACAACTTTCTACTATCTTAAATGCGAACATGAGTCAACTGATACATAATTTTTAAACTCCTTTAAATATACTTGCACAAATGTTATTATTTTGAAATTTCAGCGAACCTTTTTCGAAAAATTCCGTTTGAAATTTTATATACTACACAAGGGAAATTCTCAATAACGTAATTTGTAACCAATTTATTGTTATAAAACCCCTCAATAATCGATTAC
The DNA here is from genome assembly GCA_022664845.1 of Lepisma saccharinum. NCBI lineage: Eukaryota > Metazoa > Arthropoda > Insecta > Zygentoma > Lepismatidae > Lepisma > Lepisma saccharinum. The sequence continues at coordinate 4,605 of JAGDQP010009086.1, forward strand.
GCAGTAGAATCGACGTCAGCAAACCTCGTCATGATCAACATTAAGGATATATCCCCACTCCTTGTGGTCTAGTGACAAAACTTTCAATTTTCTTAAATGGCAACATGAGTGAACTAACGCATCATTTGAAAGCTCATTTGACTTTATTTACAAAAATAGTATTTGTTTTTAAATTCAATAAATATTTTCCGTATTAGGAAGTTTCGAAGTGGAACATTCGATAAATTTAAAATCCTTACTTACGTTCTAATTTACCGAATTAAACGTTCAAGGTTTTCTCCACTAACGACCACACAATATAATAGAATTGCTTAGTGCGTGACTGTAATCAGATTGACAGTGCTTCACCATACCTTTGTGTAACTTCAGAATTTTGTATTTAAAAAAAACGTGGCAGAAATTGCGTTTTAAAATGATAACTAATAAGTACTGAACATTCGCCCAAGTAAGATTTTACTTTAACAAATGAGCGAAGCGCCTCCACAGTCCACATTATCCTTACTAGGACATAGTCATTGTTATCATAAAAATAAAACTACCTAGAAATTGTGCTATGAGAATCTACGTTCTATACAGAGAGAATATACAAAAAATAGCCGCAAGGTAAATATAAGGTCTGGAACATTAGTCGCAGTGTACAAAAAGTTGAATTTTTATAACAGGAATTTCTTCATTTTCATTTTGGAATCAACAGAAGTCCTTCACTATCGACACTGAATGCAAAACTGTCGACATGTAGTGTCACCTCTCACACCGTAGACTGGCTCGCCAGGAACATGATTAGGGGTTCTTACCTTCCCCACCAGAAATTCATGTTTTGTAAAATAGGCAAAATTATTACCCCTCCCCCCCAAAAAAAACTTATTAGACATTCTCGATAATATATGGTGTAGTAAAAAGTAATCAATTATTTTGCCAATAGATGGCTTCAGTGATTTGTATCTAGCGTTGTATAAGTCCGATCGGGTTCAACGAGATGGCGTTCAAACGATGAGATTGCGTACTACAAACACTGTTCAGATAGTTGTGATGAGTTGACTCAGTGTTGTGTGAGCGCGCGTCAAAATGGACACTAGCTAAGAGAAAATACGCTATATTTTACAGTTTTTCTTCGATAAAGGCGAAAACGCAAGCCAGGCGGCTGGAAATGTGAATAGTGTTTATTTTCCTGATACTGTAACAGCCAATCACGCGCAATTTTTGTTTCGTAGATTCCGTGCCGGTAATTTTGACGTCAAAGATGTACGACGCACTGGAAGGCCAAGTGTCGAAAATGTCGATAAAATCATGGACATTGTCGCGTCTGACCGTCATGTAAGCACTGTTTCGATGCTGGATACAAAAAGAAGCTTGATGTATGGGTGCCACACGAGTTAACGCAAAAAAAACCTCATGGGCAAAATTTCCATCTGCAAATCGCTGCTGAATCGCAACAAAAGCCACCTATTTCTAAAGCGGTTGGTGACTGGTGATGAAAAATGGATTACTTACGACAACGCCACGCGAAAACTTTAGTGGTCGAAACGCGGTGTACCGGCGCAAACGGTGCCCAAGCCAGGATTGACGGCCAGAAAGGTTTTGCTGTGTGTTTGACAGAAAATTATCTACTATGAGCTGCTCTTCTACGGCCAAACCCTTAACTCGGAACTATACTGTCAACAATTGGACCGTCTGAAGGCAGCAATCGCCCAGAAGCGGCCAGCTTTGGCTAACAGGAGAGGCATTGTATGCCACCAGGACAACGCCATTCCACACACATCGATAGTGACTCGCCAGAAGCTCCGGAAGCTTGGTTGGGGGGTTCTTATGCATCCACCTTATAGTCCGGACCTGGCACCGAGTGATTACCATCTGTTCCTGTAGATGGCGAACACGTTTGCTGGTGAAAAAATCGCTTCAAGAGAGGCTTGTGAAAATCGACTGTCTCAATTTTTTGCCAATAGGGACAAGGGCTTCTATGAGAGAGGCATCATGATATTACCTTCCAAATGGCAACACGTTATCGAACAAAACGGCGCATATGTGACCTAAATCGGATCATTGTAACTATGGTAAGTCAAGCCTTCAATGTCATGCAAAAATAATGGATTACTTTTTACTACACCAGATATATTTTTTTTTTAGAATTAGAAGAAGTCAGCTTTCAACCAAACGTGTCTCCAGTTAACTTGCCTATGACTGAAAATAAGCAGTGTGGAATTTGTGCTGTGTTGACCGCAAATAAGTACATCACGTTCAAATCGATTGCAGTGATATATATACAGAATGCCTCTACGAGAATCTGTCACTCACCCCCTTATTAGGTAATGTAGAAGTTTGTTTCAAGAATTCTAAAACATTTCAACTTTACTTTTGATGGGGATAATATTTTCATTTTATTAATTTAAGCGTGCTTCACTATTTCCTGCGGTCTAGTCCGTATCCTTCAATTTTCTTAAATGCCAGCATTAGAAAAGTAACACATCACTTGAAAGCTCCTTAGATTCTATACTCTAAAATGTTATTATTTTGTAATTTCGCCAAATACTTGGAAATAGATCGAATTTCAAAATTGTACTTACTATACACTGAAAAATCTCAAAGGAGGCAATATTTTACCTAGCATACTTTATGAATACTCTCAAATATCCATTATACGGTAAAAACGAAATGAGTAAGCTTTGATCTGATGAACATGAAGCGTGTATCCCCATTAGCTGTGGTCTAGTGGCCAAAATTTCATTTTCCGTAAATGTCAACATTGGGCAACTGATACATCATTTGAAAGACAATTTAGTTTTATTTATAAAAATTCTCTTTGTTTGAAAATTTTCAATATATTGAGTATTAAAATTACACATTCTAGAAATTAAAATATATAAATTAGTGACGTTTTAATGTACCGAATTAAACGTTTGATGTTTCCCTTATCAACAACCACACAACTGTTTGGTACTTCACCGGGATCAATTCGACCGTGCTGAACAATTATTTCACGTTTAGTTGGCATCTTGATGAAAGATGCAGATCATTTGATTCTACGGACATAAATGAAATTCTGTTTGGAATTTCAGTTAAATCTAAACGAAATATTGTGTTTGGAACTGTTTTATACTGTAAGTTAAAGTCTCTGCCAACAATACTGTGATAATTTGAACTGACTTCAATTATACTTTCTGCCCTGGCTTTTCAACTTTAATTGCTTAAGAGTATAATTGGTAACGTGGCCGTCATTGGTAAAGTATTTCGGTTGGTCCATATTAAATAAAGAATTATTTCGTAAGTTTGATAAAAACTGTAGAGAAAATAACTTTTTCATTGTTAGGTAACAATGAACATTCCCACTTATTGAAGATTTCACTTTAACAAATATGCGAAATTGTTCCAGATTATCCTCAAACATGAATTTGGAGGCCTCTCTTAGTTATTTTCTATATTTTAACAACAGTAGATATATCTTATTATTGGCTAGTCTACATTTACTGGAATTCCAACTCACGGAAATTGTTTGAGGAATTTTAGGCAACCCGGCTAGTTTTGGTAAAAAATATAAAAAAGCTATATTCAAATACCAAGGCTTCCGAGCTCGGGAAAACGACTCGACCGTGCAAATTAACAGCACAGGGATTGGAGAAATTTGTTAAGCAAATTAACAGCACTCTAGCGTATGCTCACCGCTAACCGAGGACCACGCCATCTCCAGCTTGCTTTCGATGCACCTTGCCCCCTTGCACATCGAGCGAACCCAACCACTTTGCTCAACTAGATGATATATCCCCTTGTTAATTTGCAACGGCGAGAAAGTCCTGGAATTACTATTGAAATTTAGTATGGTGACAAACATTCAATGTTGAGGCCTGGACGAAAGCACCCAATAAGTTTCCAGAAAATCCTACAAAGCAGATCATTATGGTCGAAATTTCAGAAACTGTATTGATCCAAACCTTTCTTACATGAAGTCTGTATATGTCACCCTGTTGGACGAGGCTTGGAACCCAGGCATTACATTAACACTAAGTAATATATTTTTCAAATTGAGGATGTAGCCCCTAGAACTTCTTCCTCTAGAACTGAAACCGGGTCACTTCTAATGACCCGGTGAGCCGGCCTTACCCAAACCTAAAAGAACCCGGTCCGACACTTGACATTGCGACCCGGCCTTGACCCGAATTCCTCGAAATTCGGTTTTGACCGAAATCACGAGACTGACTCAAGTTGGAGACCCGATGATTGAATCTTGACCTAACTGACCAGGTGGCCAAAACTTCCGCGGTGATAGGTATTTTTCTGTGGTTTAAGCAATCAAAAATTTAATTGAAAGATTCCTTGAGAAATGTGCTTCTGTGCTGGGACTTTATTTTTGGAAAGTTTAAAAGAGTTTAATGATTTTATGCTATTTAATACGTTAACCACATAATTATTGAATTTCCTACTGGAGAGGAGGTATTTGCACACTGCTGCGGCATTCTATTCTTTCCGAGCGTATGCGACATTTTATATATCATTATCACCATTAGGAACTATCTAGCGTCGTATTTTTTATGCTTTGCGAATAACTCCCCGCTTCCTGTCAGCCCACAAGGAATGCCAGTTCAAACACAACAGTAGTGTATAATAAGGAAATAACTGAATCTTTGCTTCGTCATCCGACTAATAGGGGCCAAAATAGGGCCATACAGACTCCCAAGCATAGAACCAATGGCCAGCTCCAAACCGTGATCTAAATGACCCGATTGGTCCTGTAACAGTTGCATCATTATCAATATGTATAAATTGTATTTTTACTTTAATTGTCATGACCATGAAGAACATTTATTTTCAATATGCAACAAATATACGAAGCTTCTTGTTTATTCAATTTTCTTTCTCCCTGTTTCAATATTTTTGTATTTCTTTGTTGTGGGAACCCGTTACCTGCACATATTTGGGAAACAACTGAAGAAGAAAGAACCGCACCAACATCGAACAATAGTTAATTACTTTTCTACTTGAAGAAAGTGAAAGACCACCCTGAGAGAAGAGGCGCTAATGGACACAGAGACCCTGGAATACTTTCTACTGGTGACATTTTGGCTGAGGCCATGAGCTGGGAAAATCTCGACAACCCAAATTTGATCACGTACGATTTTCGCACCTCATCAAGAAGGTACCAACGATCTTTCAGCGCAGACAACAGCACCTACCTTTGTGTATTTCAACGACGAATAAGAGCTGATGATTTGGACATTTGGATTCCGGAGGAGGAAAAGATTTGGGTCAGGAGAACGAGCACAGAAGAGTAAAAAACTTTTGACACAGTGCTTTCTCCAACGTCATCGACGTGACATTGAGTCAATCGAGTATCAGCAATCGCGATTGCAAAAAACCTATCTCCGTACGACGTTTACGTTTCTCTTCGATACTGTGTAAAGCAGGCGCGATGCGTTTCTAACTCTTCTTAAGTGCTAACCCAAAATCCAGATAATTATTAGCTGTTCTCCCGTGAACAAAATTATATACTCTCATCAAGAATGGTGGAGCTGATCGTGACATTTATGTTCGTAAACCACAGTGGGCAAGTATATCAGTGTTATTAGTAAAATAGACAGAGCCCGTGCTTCATATTTGGAATTGTGTTAGAGCAGTACGTTCCCGCATCCCAGAGAAGACGCCAGAATTGAACGACGGACGCCTGAACACCAAGATGTCTCCAGCTAAGTACTCATCTAACCACGTAACTTCGTTCTTTTACAATCTGATCGATCATCCCAAGGCCAGAGTACGAAAGAAAGGGAACAACCTTTTATCCAGCTCATCGCCGCAGTGTAATAGAGATGAGCAAGCGTAGCCACCTTTGACTTTTCATCAGTTTGGATATGATCTCTGAACATAATCAGGAGGTGTTTTATACATGCAAAGAATCTGCAACGTGTTTCTAAAAGCTTGTTTACTTATTTTCGTAGACGTAAAAATAATATTAACACAAGTATAGCAGAGTGAGGCCCGGAATGCCTCCAACCCGTTCCTAGACTAAACTCTAATCCGTGGAACGATTACACAACACAGTCCAGTAAGTTTGGAAGGAGTAAGTTTGGAAAATGAGAGAGACTTTTATTTATTTTATCTAAATGTAACTACTGCCTTTCTTGTGTTTTCGATATTTGTTCACAGGGAAACAATTGCATTAGGCTTGTCAACATTTATTTTTGCACATCCACGTTAATTCGAGCCGATATCATTCGAACAGAACAACATATGATGTAAAATATTTTACTGGGATAATTAGCAGTAGCTTTCAAATTCTTCTTGATATTCCGTGCATATAAAAGTAAAACTTCGTGTGGTCATAATTGTTAGGTATCATGTCTGTGTTTTATGTAATATAAGTATATTAATTGCCCATTATTACTTTCTTATATAGGTTGTAAGAGAAACCTCAGCATAGAATTAAATCAATATTGTGTGTTCTTCTTTTTCTGATTGTTAGTTTTTTAACTGAAGTGAGGATCGATTAAGAAGAGAGCACCGTAGTAATCACGTTTGGGACCTCGTCCGGCTGAATAATTATTGGTACCTGGGTTCCGCCCCTACACCGATTTAATGTCATTTGACAAAATGGGCTTCATATAAACAAAGATTCGGCGTTTGCAGTAAACCCGACTATTTCTGTATTAAGATGTTTATGTAAAAGTAAGTTTTTTTTAAAGGAATTTCGGTAGCAATGCCATTAGTTTGGACAAGAATGTATCTCCAATAGAATATTGAGATCAAGTTCAATTATTGTTATTACTGTTTTATATCATTCTGTATAACGTCAATGGTGTGGTTGAACTAAACAATAGACCAGTCAGTTTCGAAAAGAGCACCACATTTATTCTGCGGAAAGAGTTATTAATTATCAACTAGGAAGATACCAAGTTCTACAAACAGTTAGAACGTAAGTTGGAAGAACAGTGGGAGTTCATTTTGGAAGATTTTGCCCGCTTTGGTTTGAGGTTTTCGCGTTAGTTTCTTGAAGGGAAAACTTTAGAAATCAACAATAATACGAAAAACGAGACGTCCACTACTAAAAAGACAGACAATACCTGAGTGGGATAAGCAGACACCGTCATTTAGACTTTTAAGGACGGACACAAGAGAAAAAATTAGTCGAAATATTGAAAACGTTAGTTGTTGCTCTTGAAAACATCCTGTATTTTTATGTTACTGTTTGCTTCCAGTGAATAAGAATTTCGTTTATGGTATTCAGTTTAGTTCTTGTTTGTGTGTGTGTTTTAAGATTTCCATGGGGTCTTTTTGGTGTTCCTCGTCAATGAGACAACCAGAGCTGAAATGGGTCACTGAGTTAATCGAGCCATTTAGGTAAACTTTTGAAATGGGTCACTGTGTTCATGCTAGGGACCCGATATGACCCTATTTTGGCCTCGATTAGCCGGTTGACGACGAACATATTTAGTTATGTCTCTATTATGTATGCACTGTTGCGTTAGAACAGTCTTCCTTTCTTAGGTGACCGGATGCGGAGTATTAGCACAGAGCGCGAGAAATACGACACCAACAGTTCCTAACAATGATAATGAAATATGAAAATAGGCTCAAATGCTCAGAAAGAACAAAAATGCGGTGGCATAAGCAAACACCTTTCCGTACCCTCAAAAATGCAATAAACTGTGGTTAAAGTATTAAATAGCATAACATCATCAAACTCTTTTAAAATATCCAAAAATAAAATTCCTGTGCATAATGTTACTTCTCAAAGAATCTCACAAAATGCAACATTGACTGGTTCAAACCACGGGAACAAAGATTGATCACCGCGTGAAGATTTGCCCACTGGGTCAATTAGGTCAAGATTCAATCATCGGGTCTGCTGATTTCTGTTAAATCCGAGTCTGTTCGGCTCTGTGTATAATAAGTAAAATTTTGAAATTCGATTTCTTTCAAAGTACTCGAAAGTACTTTGAAATTCGATATTCAATCACCTCTTTTCTAAAGCGTACCTTGTATACAATTTTTAACAAACATGACAATGGAGAAACCAATGGCACCACAAGCTGAATGCTTATGCTAATGGCTAAAGCTTAATTGTTTCCTCTTTTGAACCTTACGTGTTATACTTTACCTTGCCTTAATCGCATTTTTTGTAAACATGTACCATGAGGTCTGTGCGGAAAGCAACACAACAGCTTTGGATGAAATGCTTAAATGTGATGTGTATACTGCATCACGACATTCATATGTCTCTATACAAAATTCAACTTTATCAACCATTGACAAAAACACCCATTGATGTCGGACGTGTTTTTGGCGGGAGCGCATTAGCCAAAATAGAGGACGAAGAGATTGACCCTGAATTCACCTGGTTTCGTATAGATGCACATATCCATCTGGATGGTTAAGTTAGTATACATTAATTGTTGCCTTCACAGAACATTCACACATTAGTGTGCAAACATCCATACCCTACAACGCTTCACTCTATGATATGCTATTTCATCTCTTGTGTCTATCTTTAATGACAGAACATTCTAAGTCTGCTTGATATGACACTATTTGCAGACGACTTTATCCTATGTCTCTATGGTTTCTTTAGTCAAACAGTGGCGCTCTTCATGTTCATTCACGATGTTGACCGACCACATCACAGAGAAGCTGCTTTCCGCATATAAAGTAAAAATTTCGGTAGTTGGACTCTTGCTTTAGATTATTCTCAACACCTCTGGAGTGGTTTGGATGGGCTAGGAATGTCTCCGCACGTCAATTCTTGTGGGTTTTCCTCAATCATGGAGTTAACATAATCGATGAAAACCAGTAAATGAGGTAGAGAAGCACTTCTAATTGAAATGGTTGCAATTTATCAAGAGCTTTGTTGACGAGTGGCCTCCAGTTCTGCGGCGAAAATGCGTTAACCTTTCCAAGCTGAAGGAAGAAACTATGAAAATGTCATCCACTTGATGAAACCAAGAGTTAATGAAATTGCACTAGAAACAATATCTCAATTATTCCATGTCTGTGTAATCACGAATTACCTTTAGTAGCTAGTTTTCGAACTTGCTTGCCATAGGTTGTAACACCTAGAGATATAATTAACAATAACTTAATGCATAATTAAAACATGCTATTAATCAAATCACATTTTTTGAAAGTTTATATTAATATACTTCTTGTATTGATTAGTATTGATCAAGAAGCATTATTTTTAAATGGGAAATATAAATGAATTTAACTTGACACAATCAGATCAATCGAATTACGTAGTACTGTAATACTTGTTCATTGAATCGCTTTGCCACTGAAAAGTAAATGTTATAACACTCTCATATAATGCAAACATTAAGAGATTTACACAAAGCTTGAAAAAGAAGAACGCTGTATAAGGGTTTAGAGATAAGTTTTGCCACTATGGAAACCATAATTAACTGAACATTTTAGTACAGGTAAAAATTAGGCGGGCGTTGTCAATTGTATCTCCATATTATTTGTGGTTGTAATAGGATTAGTTGTTCATAAAGTGATGCGTAGAAACATATATCAGTAGGATATATTTGTGATGTCTATATAATAAATAGTCACCCGGGAAACAAAAGAATTACGATATCTGTCGGTTAGTCTGGATGTATTTTGTCAATCAATGTTCAGCTTGTAACGAAGGTTAATTGACTCGCACGAGACAAAAGTTGCTTACACGTTACATAGAATTGTTTGAAGGACACAAGAATATTTTCACGAAGGTATAGATACTATTTTATGATAAGAATATCTATTAGAAGACTACAGGGAAAACCTTCCTCTTTCCGTTTTGTTAATTTACAGGATGGGCTTTTAAATAAACTTAATAACTGTTATTTAAACCTCCACATTAAATAAAGACATACTTGCAAAAGACGGACTATGCATATTATCTGTTTGTATTATAGTATGTTAGAAATATCATTTGAAGAGCAAACACGCGACAGTCTGATCTCAGTTTGGCAAAAAGTGTACAAATCACGTCCTTCTGCTGCGACTTTCATTATGGCCTTTTTTTATTTAGTTCTCTAACGCTTATTCTAATGTATCTTTGGTGTCATATTGAAATACTCTACCTTCACATTTATAAAATCCACTAAATATTCTATATTATAATCAATGAATATATTTAAATCATCACGTAACTTAGATGTTGTGTGAAGATGGGTACAGCACTTTTGAAAATATGTTAAAAACTGGGCAAGTCCAATATTTCCAACAATGTGTGTCTGCTTGATCAGGTAATAAGGTAGGTATTAGCTCAAATATTATAGAGTACAACACACCTGTTTGAACGAAAAAAAATTGGGAATAAATCATATAATAACATTCTTGCTGGTATCAAAATAAATAAAGAAGTTCTTCCTTTCCCTATTTCAGTTTGGCAAGATGAAACATGTACAAATTCTCCTAATCTTCGCGACAATATTCCTTGTGGTTGGATTTCTCCTTGATTTCAGTAATGGCGCGGCGTCGACATTCGAAAAGAACAGTTTAGCAAAGCACAAGAGAGATGCTGCCAAGCAGTTCAAGGGAGGAAAGCCAAACAACCCAAACCGAGTACCCACGACTCGCAAGTTAGCTGCAAAAGAATTAGACATTATTGATAAAGGTAAGAAAGTACATCGATTGAAGTTAAAGGCAACAATATTCAGCATCAAACACTGTAACTTATGCATGTGTTAAAGAAGATTTAGTTAAGTTAACGACATGACATTTCCTGTTGTGAGATGGTGTCTACCAAATATTTCGCTTGCAAAAATAGTTATTAAACTCTAATTAATACTATGAAATTTATATGGTGTGATTTTTGATCATGCATCTCTATAGGTAACAATATGTTCATCCAAATAGGTTCAATTTCCTGATTATGAGAAGTACTATAACACTCAAGAAGAGCAATTGGCTTTTAACCCTAGAGTTAATCTAGCTGTATTATAATCAATATATCAGATTAAACTATAAATATATTTGAGAAATATTATCCATCCATATACGAGGGAGAATAAAAAAAGTAAATGAGTAAGTGCTTTACAGGAAAAATGTGATATATTTGCAGAAAGCAAGATATACAATTTGAACATTGAACATTACTCTACTTCTCAATATAACCACCAGTGACATTAATGCACTTGTCCCAACGTGGAACCAAATTTTCGATGACCATAGTGTAGAATTTGTTCGGATGAGAGCGATATCATGGAAGCACGGCTGTTTTCAGCTCACCATCGCTGCTGAAGTGTGTGCCTCCAAAGTGTTGCGTTAGAGGTCCAAACAAGTGGAAGTCTGAGGGCGCTAGACCTGGACTATACACTTGATGTTGTAGAACTTCCCACTTCCAGGAACGCAGTTTTTCCGACACTGATGCAGCCACATACGGACGCGCATTGTAGTGAAGAATGATGACCTTGACCATTGGCTTCTGTATACGCTTTCGACGCATAGCAGCTCGTAGGCGATCCAATGTGGCTGGATAAGTAGCAGCGTTCACAGTTTCTCTTTTGGTCAAAACATCATCAAAAAGAACACCTTAGCTGTCCAAAAACACAGTAACCATGTCCTTTCCTGTGGAGTGTCTTGTCTTGAATTTCTTTGGAGAGGGATAGTTGGTATGTGTCCAGACCACACTCTGTTGTTTGGTTTCGGTGCTGAGGTGAGCGACGGTGAGGTGAGAAAAGTTGTGCTTTCATGGCTTCACTTTCAACGGAACGAATTTTACGCTAGGGACATCGAAAAATTGTGGTCACCTTGGGACAAGTGCATTAATGTCAATGGTGGTTATGCTGAGAAGTGAAGCAATGTTCAATATTCAAATTGTATGTCTTGTTTCCTGCAAATGTATCACAGTTATCCTGTAAATAATTTACTCAATACTTTTTTGATTCACTTCCATACTATAAAACCCCGTGATCACTGACTCACTGACTGATTGACTCAGTGATTGATCATCACGATTCCCAGGCAAAACTACTGGAAATAGAAACACCAAATTTGGTACGAGTGTGTATGATCAAGAGTAGGTAAAGGATAAAAAAACGATATTTTGAAAAAGTTGCCATCTTGGATCCAAAATGGCCGCCATTGCTGTATAAAATACCCACCCTAAATAGTTGGCGCTACTAAAATGAAATTTAGTATAATGGTACATCATCACTAGTAAGTTACGAAAATATTACAAAATGTTGAAAAAGTCGTAATCTTGAATAAAAAAATGACGGACCCTAAAAATCCATTTTCTACCCCGTTTCAGCTAGAGATATAAAATTTGGCATAAAGATGTATTATCACAACTACTTTAGGAAAACATTGCATTTTGAAAAGGTCGCCATCTTGGATTCAAAATGAACGCCCCAAACCCCTTTTTCCACACAGATTCAGCTAGATAAATGCAATTTTACATGAAGGTGTGCCATCACAAGTAGGTCACGACAATGTAAGAAAATGTTCAAAAAGTTGTTAACTTGGATTCAAAATGGTCGCCCATATGCAAAATTTCGAAACCATTGACGTTGGAGAAAAGAAATGTTGTATGAAGGCGTATGACCCAGAGTAGGTTACCCAGATTAAATGGGTCAAACCTCTCCTTTGGGGACGCAGCCCCCTCCCCACGTGGTAGGGTGCAGATGGACACCATGGCAGTACAGTTCCGCAGAGAGACTCCGTTTACGATAAAGGGGGTGAGGCCAACCAATCCCCCAAGTTGTGAGTGCAGTTCCCACGGGATGCTGGTGGCAGCGCCCCCAGCGAAGCAAAGCGAATTCATATTAAATATAGCCCTATGGTCACTCCCTGACTCACTGACTGATTATCAAAGTTCCCAGTTCAAACTACTGGAGCTCGAAACACCAAATTTGGCAAAAAGGTGTAGGACAATGGGCAGGTAAAGAAAAAAACCGACATCTTGAAAACGTTGCCAACTTGGATCTAAAATGGCCGCCAAACCCTTGTTGTCTACAATACACAGCCTAAACCACTGGAGCTATTGAAATGAAATTTAGTATGGTGGTATACATCACCAGTAGGTTAAGAAAGTATTTAACAATGTATCTAACATTGCCATCTTGAATCCAAAATGGCGAACCCAAGAAATCAATTATTCACACCGTTGAGCAAGAAAAAAGAAATTTGGAATGAACGTATGTGAGCATGAGTAGATTAGAAAAATATTTAAACATGTTGAAAGGCCGCCAAACTTATTGTTTTATTGAATAGACAGCCTAAATCACTTAGAGCTACTAAATTGAAACTTAATACGAGGGTACATCATCACTAATAGATAAAAAAATATTACATAATGTATCCCAAGACGCCACCTTGGATCCAAAATAGCGGACAAAAAAAAAACATTTTACACACCGTTTGAGCTACAGATACTAAATTCGGAATAAAGCTGCATTATGACGAGTAGGTTAGGAAAATATTAAAACATTTTGAATATTAGCCATCTTGGATTCAAAATAGTAGCACAAAACACATTTTCCACACCATTTGAGCCAGATAAATGGAATTTCATATGAAGGTGTACAATCACAAGTAGGTCACGAGAATATAAGGAAACGTTTAAAAGGTTATTTTGGATCCAAAATGCCTGTCCAAAAGCACAATTTACAATCAATGGAAGGTAGAGAAACGAAATTTTGTACGAAGGTGTATGACCTGGAGTAGGTTACAAACAATTGGGCAAACATCCCCTTTTAGGCGCAGCCCACCTTGGGAGGGTGCAAATGGACACCATGGAGGTACAATCCCGCAGAAAGATTCTGATTAAGATAAAGGAGGTGCACCCCTAAAACAACTGAAGTTGGGGGCACATTCCCCAACGGGCTTGGGGGCAACGCCCCCAGCGAAGTGAAGCGATTCCATGTACAATATAGCCCTATGGTCACGGACACTCACTCACTGACTGACTCATCATCATCGATATACACAGGCCAAACTACAAGCGCTAAAACACCTAGTTTAGCATGAAGGTGTACGACAAGAGTAGGTATAGGAAAAAGTCCATCATTTTGAAAAAGTCTCCATATTAGATCCAAAATGGCCGCCAAACTCATTGGTGTATAGAATGGATAGCCTAAACCGCTGGAGCTACTGAAGTGCAATTTGTTACGAACGTACATAATCACAATTAGGTTACGAAAATATTACAAAATGGTCAAAAAGTCGTCACCTTGTATCCAAAATAGCACCCAAAATAACATTGTCCACACCGTTTTAGCTAGAGAAACGAAAATTGGCATAAAGATGTATTATCTCTAGTGGTTGAGAAAAAATATTTAAACATGTTGCAAAATTCGCCACCTTGGATCCAAAATGGCCACCAAACCCTTTGTTATATATAGAACACAGCCTAAACAGCTGGAGCAACTGAAATGACATTTTGTATGAAGATATATTATCGTTAGTAAGTTCCGAATATATTACAAAATGTATACAAAAGTGCCATCTTGGATAAAAATGGCATACACAAAAATCCACTTTCCACACCGTTTAAGTTAGAGATACGACATTTGACATAAATGTGCATTATGACGAGTAGTTCAAGAAAATATTACTTTTTGGAAAATCTCCATCTTTGATTCAAAATTGCCGTCCAAAACCCGTTTTCCAAACTGTTCGAGCAAGAGAAATGAAATTATATATTAAACTGTACCATCAAGGTTAGGCCACATCAATATAAGAAAATGTTAAAAAAATCAACACGTTTAATCCAAAATGGTCGCCCAAAAGCCAATTTTCCAAACCACCGAAACCATCGAAACGAATTTTGGTATGAAGGCTTACCATCATCAATAGGTTTCAATAAATGTGCCAACCCTCCCTTATGGGGCACACTCCCTGCAGGGGAAGATAAGTAACATGAGGAGCATTTCCTTAGGGAGTCTGGTTACGAAAAAAGAGGCGCTGTCCCAAAAATCCCAAGTTAGGAGCGTAGGTCCCCAGAGAAGCAAAGCGACTCCACCTACTATATATATCCCAATATCCACTCACTGATAATAAAACGCTAGGCCAAACTACTGGAGATATAAACACCAAATTTAGTATGCGGATGTATGATCAAGAGTGGTAATGGCAAAAAATATAACTTTCTTAAAAAGTCACCATCTTGGATCCAAAATGACCGCCAAACTCATTGTTTTATAGAATACAGAACCTAAACCTGTGGGACTTCTGAAACGCGAATATTATAGGAATAATGAAATTGCGACAGCTAACATGGGCACGCCATGTAATTCAGATTGGGTAAACCAATGATTATATTACACCATAGTTAGTAAATTGGTAGGAGAAGGCTGTTGGGAAGACCGATACATCATTGGGACTAGAATATTAGTAGATATCTTCAATAGGTCGATATTCATTATAAAACCTGGCTTGATGCTGCTGAGGATAGAATTCAACTGTGAACGATTGTTACTGAGGTACTTGAACTTGTCAGTTTCGTGAGTCATAGAGTTAGTTTTTGTGTATCTTAGATAGTTACATGGAAATTATAAAAAAAAATGATATGTATTTTTTTAATTTACTAATTTTTTAAATTTGCATTTAAAACATTTCGTAATAACCTAATATCCTTACTTGAAACCTTTATAACTTTTTCCCTCCTTTCATATTTCCTTTATGTTTCCAGATGGAATGCATACTTTGGAAAAAGACAATCTATTTTATCAAACTGTGGTAGAAGAAAACATAACTTCCACACATGTTAACACTTCCGGTAAGTACAACAAAAACTATTATAATTATTCACATTGAATTCGTATGTGTTTCAGTATATTAAAGAAGAAAATTAAGGGAATTACCGAGATATTAAACTTCCAAAAGTTGGTATGCCTTACATGCGAATGTCAGAAATAAATATTTAATTGCAAACGAAGATATGGGAAACCAGGGCTCGCGGTATCCTTTTCTTTCTAGAACATTTTTATATTTATTAATTTATCAGTACGGTGAACATACGTCCCGAATTTTAAGGCTGTGTCCCGTTGTTCCGAAAAATGTATTAAAAGTCCCAAATTTCATAAAAAGCGCGCTTTTATATAATTCGAAACGGACATTTGATATAATGTATACATTTGTTTCACTGTAGTACACCTCGGCGTTCGTATCAAACCTGAAAAATGCGTGTTAATTTGTGCAGTAACCTCCTAACATAAGTGCTTCCGTTAAAATAATTTTCTATAATTAGCATTCCCGTCGTAGAGTGGTTTTTCGTCACACTTTTGTTCGCATGGAGCAAAATAGTGCTCCATCTAAATTTAAAAAAAATGTTCGGTAAGAATTTAAATTTTTAACGTTTATATTAGGTTATTTTGGATTAAAGAAAGATTTTGCACCGATTTAGATATAAAAACAAATATAATGTACATTAAAATTGTCTTCAATATTACTGTATTTGCAAATATGCCATTTAATGTACATTGATAATTTCATTAACATAATTTGTAAATTTGTCAAACTGACCGTAAAGTGAAATAAAAATTATATAAAAAAACTTTTAATTCTTAGATTTAACGTAAAAGTAATACAAACTATGTGTAAATTAATATTGCACTTGAAATAAAAGAACTTTGCTAATGACACCAAAATTGCAAAACAAACTGCTTTTAAGGCCAGATGACAATCAATTGTTCAAATTCATTGTATTTATAAATGTATCCATTCCAAGCACTCTCAATACACGTAATTGATGATCCGTACACACCCAATTCTGGCACTTTTGCACGTTTTCCTTGTTGTTTTGCTTCTTTTTCTGCCACTGATGTAACATCGATGACTCGTTGCTATTTTTGCCGGTTCAGGCTGTAGTGGATCTTCTTCCAGTTGTGAAAGCAGTTTACCGTTGCACTTTATTCCTCTTGGTATCAGTAATGTGAATAGTCATGTGGAGCAAAATCGTGCTTCAATCATGCAGCTTGCGAAACATTTATTCATGAGCAATAGGCAGTGAACTATGAGACGGCTTCAATCGAAACAAAATAGCTGGAGTACTCTTGTGGTCCGCGCGACCACTTTACCCTATCCATGGGTAGAACTGATAATAACCTTCACTCAAGGAAATGAAAGGAAATTTACCTTGGAAAACGGAGAGGTTAGAGCAGTCGGTTTCTGTATGCATGGTCACGACCTCATATTCCATCAAGGTTCTTTAAACAGAGTGTTGCAAAGCACATTTTACCAAAAACTGTAGGTCTTGTCCGTAGAAGCTCTCCAGCTATTTACGTCATTACTACCAATTAACTCACCCACTCGAATGACGTCCTTTACCTATTGTAATGCAGGTAGAAACCCTAACCTCGGTACCAAAGCTTCTAACTACCAAACACTAACTGTTATGGAAGTCATCTTAGTTCAATGGTCAAGCTCTCACCTCTGGTGCTCTACATCCTTAGTTCTATCCCAGCTCATATTATGTACGTTTTCTGGTAACCTAATACCACGTGGGTGCGATTTTTGGAGATCCCATTTCCTCCATTTCGTTCAACCACCAATTCTCCCTACTCTATCTATACAGCCTGTGCTAAAGTTGACTAGAGGCATTAAATAAAAGCCAAACTCGCTATCATTTCTTGTTAGGGACGATATTGTTGAGATTCATAACTACCCCAGAAAAGTCCAACGATGTTTATGGCTTTAAAAAAATCCTTTCGAAAATTATAACGCATATTTCAAAACGGCTGAAATTAAGGTATTAAACTAAATTGAGTTAAAGAATGTTAATTGTTTTGCATGTCTTCTTTTGACCGTTTTTGACAAATATTATTCTCCTGGATTCTAGCATTCGCTTAATTGTTATACATGGTGGACAGAAAGTTCCTTTACACCTGAACTAAATGCGTGTGAGATGGTAAGATATATAAGATTTGACCCTCGCATTCTGATCACTGATATGGCAACAGTGGTCCTCACGCGAATTGTAACGTGATTGTCGAGTAACTGCCACGTAAATACCCGGGGAGGATAATAAAATCTGTGCGTTAACCAGTTCATTGGCTCGCCTTTCTCTAATTGGTGAAGAACAATGGCACATACCAGCGATTTCACTTTGGAGGAGCGCTTAAGAGTGCAGGTTCATGAACGGAAGCACAGCAACAAAAATATGACACAGGTGATGGCTAGGTTTCGTAAACGGTTCGGTAAGAAGCGTCAAACTTTTATCACGTGAGAGAAGAAAGCTTTTACCCTAGGAAGTGCTTTCGATGTCCCCCGCTCTGGTGGTCCATCACTCCGAAGGGAAACATGTGCAGGAGTTAGTGCGTCTGTGATGCGTTCATCCTGCAAGCCGACCAGAAAGAGTGCTGGAAAACTTGGAATTAAAACGATCACAATGCAACTCCAATACTACTACTACTACTACTACTACTACTACTACTACGACGACGACGACGACGACGACGACGACGACTACTACTACTTATTATTATTATTATTATTATTATTATTATTATTATTATTATTATTATTATTATTATTATTATTATTATTATTATTATTATGCTGGTGGTGGTTTTGCTGTTCCAGAACATAATGTAGAATAAATAAAAGAAATAAGACTGAGGATAGTCGGGGGACAGTGCATATATACAATCGCCAGGCTATAGCATCGAATATTCTACTTTGATGATCAACGTTTCGTTGGAAACATTGCAGAGATGGGTTTCGAACAACACATCAACTACATTTGTTGGACCTTTCGATTCGTGAGTTCGTAGTTGCTAGATGTTTTCTGAAAACTCGCTACTCCGACGTAGTTTATCTATAAATGTTTAAATTTGTCTCACCGAAACAAATGCAGCGAAAACCTCAACCAGTTTCAAATAAATTACATATGTTTTGAAACCGCACCTGGTGGATGTATTATATTCTCGGATTTGCAATTTTCACCCCGAGATCTTTCCAACAACACATAAATCACCTTCCTAACCCTAGTAGTTTCCTAGATGAAGGGGTGTGATTGTATAAAAGTTCATAGTATTTGCTGTTTTAGCCTGAAACAGATAAACTCGATTATCATATTACATCTTCTAACTTCTGGAAAACCTGTTAAATTGTTTTAAATGGCTAATTAATATTATTTTGTCGGGGTTAAGAATGGAATTTATCTACGAACAACATAATAGTTTAAAAGAAATACTTTACGTTCATCCATAATTTCTCCACAATTTCGGCAAATTATACGGAATCTTTAGTAGCCGACCGGGTGGCTGTGCGGTCTAAGACATTAGGCCAACGACGAAAAGGTATCCAGTCCGGCAGGTGCATCGGTGTCTTTTAACTAGAATGTGAAGGATAAACGTGAGGTGCCGAAGTTAATAATTACTAGACTGGTCGATATAAAATGAAGTTTATTAAAGATTTTAGCATCTTTAGTTGCTTGTCGAGTTCCGAATTTGAAATTGGCAAAATAAGTCATACCCTCTAAAACGACAGAAAAGGGCTTCAATAATTTCTCCCAATATTTGGCTATTGGCGTATTAGTTTCAACACGCATGGAATATAGAAAACATAAAACGCAACGCGATTCTAGCCTAGTCTACACTAGAGCAAGAACATTATTTATTTATTTAATAGTTGACTCTCTGCTACACTAAAATATTATATGATATAATTATGTATAGTGTCGAAGCCCACAGTCAACGATTCAAGCCTGTTAATGAGACTCCCCAACATTCAATTCTTGTTTCTAGATTTATATCACGACTTAAGTTCAGCTCCAAACAAAGCACTTATATTTTTATTTCTGAAATCATTTTCTATTTTTGTCCTATTGTTTTATTCTCCTGTTTTAGCTTTGTGGGGTTCTACTTCATACTTTTACATGTACTTTTCATTTCATGCTTTCTCAGTTTAGCAAATTAGAAGGTAAACGTCAATTGTGTGCACATGAACTTTAATTAAATACATAAGTATTAATTGTCACTTATTTGTATGCGGTCTTAATCGCGTAAGGTAACGAAAATTAAGGTGTAATATTTTTTTAATACACGCCGGCAACCTCCACCGTTATATGACTTAAGAAAAACTGTAGACATAATAACTGATATGGGAAGACCTAAGAGAATATATGTATCTCTTTTCTTTATACTCAGTTTTTAGAATTCCTTATGTAACCTAATTTAAGATATCTGTCTGTGTTTTGGTAACTTTCAACTCTTTAACTTCTACGGCTTCAAGGGTGGTTAAGATTGCGTTGTAAAGTTATCAGCGAGACGAAATCAAAGTCTTATAGTGCATCTCTGTAAGCCTCTCCAACCATCAGTCTCTCGACAACTTTAAACTCAATAACAACTAAGACTAAATAATCTTAACCGTGAAATAATTAGAATTTTATACAGTGCGTCCACAAAAGAAGAAACAAAATTTGTTGCTTTTATGATACTTCTGTGACAATCCTAAAATTGGTCCCCAATTTTATAAAGTAAAAGTCAAATAACGGACCATTATTTTTCTTTTATAAAACTTCAGTCTTAATCGTGCAATAAACTGAATTTTACAGTGGTTAGAAAGGTTATGTCGGTTTTCTACAGACATGTTTGTGGTATATGGTTTACATTTAGACCCTCTACATCTACGTAGTTTTCGAGTAACAATGTGGAAGTATAGTTAATATGACTGACCTGCAAAATATATAGAACTAATATTTGATAGACCTGAGTGAAAGCTCCTGCTACTCTGACAATAAATTACACTATAAATCACTTAGTCTCAGTTGGTAGAAGCCTCGCTCTTATACCATTATGCGTTATACGCTTGAAAGTTTTGCGAACCAATATCTTCCCTTTTATTTAATTAAGCATTCTTAATGTAAAGAGTAACTTTGGCTTAGAATCATCCAAGGAATAACATGGTATTCTGATTGTGCGCGAATGTCCCCTCAACTTGTATTGAGATTGAGTGTGCGGATATACCTGAGATGATTTCAAAATAGAAGTTCAATAAAAGCCTAATTTTCATAAATATTATATCTGGATTTACCGAAGGGAATTCAATTTTATTCTGGAGTCTCAATTGACACTGAATTCGATTTTAAAAAAAAGAGTTAATTTTTAAATACTTGTATAGTGGCTTCAATATCGTAAGCCAAGGAAGTAGCAGCCATAAAAATGTTCATTGAAAAGAAACATATTAACAGAGTTTACCGTCTAGGGTTAAGTCACATTTGCTAGGCAGTGATATATATCCCAAGTTTAGATTGATTGGATAAAAGTTATCGAAAACACAAGAGTAGAAATCATTATTTCATCATGATTGAATCCTCCTTCTCTTGACTTATTACGAGGTTCTAAAAGCTCATATTTTACTCCAATGCATTGCTCACCAACAAAGCTTCACAGTGCCGTCCAAATCTTTGATTCAAAAATTAAATTTCTTCATAAACTAAAATGCATATCATGCGTCTGAAACTGTATGTGTTAAAAGAAAGTGTTGCACTTCCTGAAAGGGAATATTGAAATGACTTATCGAAAGAAAATCTGGACATTGAAGTGACATAAATTGTCACGTCCACCTTGAAATCTGTGTTGTTAGACTCGGGATAGATTTTTCAGGTGTCAAAAGAAGTATTGAAACAATATTATATTAACTATCTTACTAACTCTATGGCTTTTGGAACTCGCCAGTTCATCGCCGCAGTAATAAACGTTCGCCATTGGATTATATCCTGGGCAATATCAGGTCAGTTTTCATCACGAACACCTACTTCTCGAAGTTTTCTTCTAATATTGTCCTCCCAACGACGTATCGGTCTTCTCAATGGTCTCCTTCCATCCGGGGTTCAAACCAGGATATCATGTAATCTTCGTTTTTCCCCATCCGAGCTACATGACCTGCCCACCTTAGTCGTCGCGATTTCTTTATTTTTACAACATCTGGTGAATCGTACATTCCCTGGAGTTCTTCATTATGCAGTCTTCTTCACTCTCTATTATCTCGTCCCGTTTCGGCCTATATATCTTTCTAAAAACTTTATTTTCAAACACACGTAATTTATGTTCATCTGGTAGGGTCGCACTCCAACTTTCGCAATCGTAAAGTGTTACCGATATAATAACCGTTCTGTATAATTTTAATTTCCTTGATATTAATTTGTTAGAAGTTTTGGACTGAACAGATACATGCTTTCCCGGATACTAAGCGATATTTTATTTCTTACATGACCTCATGTTTGCTTCGTACGTATGATCCCAAAACATTAAATGTGTTTACTTTTTCTATGACCTCATCGCTAATTCTTGTGCTTTTTGTGTCCTACATTACCTGTGTTCCGCCTTGTTATCATGTATTTTGTTTTATCTAGGTTTACCTCTAGACCTATCTCATCGTGCGCTTCTACAAAGACATCGGTGTTGCTTTGTAGTGCATCTATATCGTCCCCTATTAAATCTACATCATCCTTGTATACGTGCAGTTGATTCAAACAATTCAGTTATAGTCCCTTTGTGTCCCTTTTAATGTTTAAAATCACATATTATAACGCAAAGTTAAACAGTAGTTGTTACAAGGCATCCTTGTTTCAATTCTTGGCATATTTTAAAACTATCTGGCATATTATTACTTATCCGTACTCTGTTTATCTGGTCACTGAGACACATTGTAACTAGTTGAACAAGTTTTTCTCGGAATTCCAAATCGTATCAGGATACTGTATAACTTTTACTTTTCGATAGAATCATATGCTTTCTTAAAATCAATGAGTCACTGGTAAACCGTTCCTTTGTATTCCCATTTCTTCTCCAAAATTTGTCTGAAGGCGAAAATCTGGTCCAACGTGGATCTATTTCTTCTAAATCCACATTGGTGATCTCGAATTATTTAATCTACAAATATTATATATGTTGATTAAATAGCCAGTAATTAGGGTTTTTTGTTGGAGAACAGTGCGTCCTAAGCACGAATAGAATATTCGATGTCATGTAGTCTCACAAGGAACATTCGCTATTTGACAAAGAGGATTTTGATCAAAATTCGTACGTAGGTACAGTGTCTAGGTAAATTATAATGCTGTGGACAACAAGTAACTACAAGGTAACCCGAGACGAAAAAATTCTTTATTTTTAAAAACTGTTGCATTGAAAGCAAATTACCATTAGTGCATACTGGTCAGGATGTGATACATGTTGAATGATATGACAAGAATGAACGCGAACTTGAAAGCGGCCATTTTGAGCATTCTTAAAAATTTTAAATAGTAATTGAGTCACGTGGTATATCAATCTGTACTGGAATATTCCAGGAAACGCAATGAAGAAGTAAATTTTATCAAAACTCTAATCCTTTATGACATAATGACAAGTGATTGGCCTGGAAAATGTCACTATCCCTAGCATAAACTTTTTTGGAATTAGGACTTCGTCTTCAATTAGGGTATTTTAAACATTATAGTACACTTCATGTTGCAGCCATAAGGATCATATTATTTCACATAATGTTACCTCTTCCGTTACCGTTTGGTTTTCGTTCCTTCAAGTGTTTCAACAAAGATGTTTTTTCACCATTCGACTCTCACATTATCCAGGCCATTTCACGTGTCGTTTTATCATACAGGATTAGAGTTATGCCAAAATTACCTTCAATATTGGGTTTCGTGGAACATTCCAGCACAGATTGCTAAGCAACATGACCCATTTACTATTAAAAAAAAATTGAATTATAGTCAAGATGTCCTTCATTGTTGTCATATAATCCAACAAGTTTCACCTCTTGTACAGTATCCATTAATAGCCATTTGCTTTCAATGGGTTGAACGGTTTATAAAAGAAAGGCGCTTTCCGTACTTGGTATTCGTTTTACTTGCTCTCTACATTCAATCTTTCTCGGGTTTCCTTGTCGATATTTCTTGTCCACAGCATCTATAATTTTGGCTGTGGTGGTTTACTTAGGCACTGTACCCACATACGAACTTTGATCAAAATTGGACTCATTCACCTGGCGAGTATTCCTTATCAGAAAAGTTCCTTGGATTTAGGCCTAGAAGAGGTGAAGATCATGTGCACCTACACCCACAAATTTCCTGTTTTAGTGGAACAGGCAGAAATAGACTTTTTTCCGCAATTGCAGGAATTTTCCTTTATTTCATATGTCTAATAATGAAGGGCAAAGACCAGGTTTGCTCAAAATATACTCATTTGAAGTTGGCCGAAGGTTCCAAGGGTGTTCACGCTGGATACCGTTTGGAAGGTATTGAGAAATACGACGAGTTCTCTGACTAAGGAATTAAACGTTTAATCGGAGGCATCAGGGTACCATCCCTAAGATTTAGGGTTGAAATCCCGGCTGCAGCATGAGATCATTTTATATTTTAGAACCTTTTACAGATAAGGACACGATTTTTTTTTAGAAATTCTAACGGTGTAAGAAAATCGAAACGAGCAAAAGTCATTAGTTACAAAAATACACGAATAGATTTATTTTTCTTTTTCAAAGTTCTCTCAGAGTCTGCGGTCAAAACCAACCTGAAGTTCAGAAGAATTAAAGTTTCTCTTTCGAGCGAAACAACTGGAATTTTTTATTGTAAATCGGATTAGTAAACTAAACGTAGTTTTTTCTTCTAAAAAGATAGAGTAAAACCCTGGCGGGAATTGAACTCTCAACACTCGACATGCTTGATACCTTTGACCGCACGGCTAATTGCGTCAACAGAGAACTACTCTAGTATCCCTCAATACATTCCCAACTTTATCCAAAGAGACCACCTCATAACCTCTATCACGCTTGGTTAAATCAAATGAGTATATTTGATGCATGCCAGTTCGTCGCTTTTTAATATTTTGTACATTTAATACACTTTACCAAAAGTATGAAGTTGGCCTATTCAGGACTTTGACTCATGAGTAGCACTTTACCACTACTCATTGTAAGAGAGATGTCAGTATTTGTAGTTATTGGCAGTAATCCTCCAAGAGCACGGAGTAATTTCTTTAATTTTTTGGAAGGTCTGTTTTAAGTTCCAGTATGTTTTGCGCACATAAAGGTGCCAGTCTGTGACACGCTTTATGCTGTTCAAATATTTACTGCCGCTATATTGACCACTTACATCGCAGAGATATAATAATTTTCTCCTAATGTTTTACAGTTATTCCTCCTTCATTTTAATGCCTTTTTACTACAGTGCTTGAAATATTCATTATGTTAAAAAGAGCGAGAGAAGCAGAGTTGAAATTGAGCCTCTTGCTCATGAACAACTCTTATGATGAAAATAACTTTTGCTGAAATTGAATATAAGAATTAGACTACATATATCTATAACGTACACAAATTTAACCTTACGAAAAATACAGTTTATTTCTAAATTAGACATTTCGGATTCTGCCAACTGGAGATTGCCAGAAATTTAGGGAATTAGACTACTTATAAGAAGAATAGCTTATTTAAAACAATCATCTTCAATAACACTGTCTGTAAAAACTCACTACTATTAGCTCTACTACTACTATTTCTACTACTGCTGCTTCTCCTGCTTCTGCTACTACTTCTACTATAATAATAATAATAATAATAATAATGATAATAATAATAACTTATTATTATTGTTGACTCCATTTCAACTTTGGGTATTAATTCTTCCGTGTAAGATGTTCACCATTATGAGACACAACAAAGTCCAAGCACAACTAGGAGTTGTGGTACTCTCCAGATGGTTTCGAGAGAGAACATCGGCAGCAAGAGTGGAAGGTGTGTGATTGGAAAATAGATCGACTGGGTGTCGCAGTTGGTAGCGGATTGGGACGGTAACACAAAGGTCACGGGTTCGATCCCCGGGCCAGTCACATACTTTTCACTCTTTAATATCAATTGTATCTGTACCTACAGAGGCTTGATGTACAGAAAAAAATCGGAAGTTGCCTCCATTTCATCTTTGGATAATAATAACTTACTTCCGCTATTGCTTACGGAAATTTCAAGTTCATCGCAGCAGTAACATACCTTCGTCATTCGATTCTATCCTGAGCAAGATCAATCCAGTTTTCATCACAAACACCTACTTCTCGAACATCCTTTCTAACATTCTACTCCCAACGTCATCCCTGTCTTCCTAACGGTCTCTTTTCCTCCGGCTTTCAAGCCACGATGGAAAATAATTTTCGGTTTTCCTCCTTCCGAGCAACATGACCTGCCGCGTTAGTCTTCACGATTTCACAGCTCTTATAACATTAGGTGAGTCGTAAAGTCCGTACATTACTTCATTATGGAGTCTCCTGGGGTAATACTCCATCTTTCACAACCGTAAATTATTACCGGCAGAATAATCGTATTGTATATTTTATATTTCAACTTTCTCGATATTAATTGCTAGGTTAGGAGTTTCTTGACTGAATAGAAACATGCATTGCTCGAAGCCAAGTGACTTTTTATTTGTTCCGTGACCTCGATTTTTGTCTGTTACATATGATCCCAAGCATTTATATTTGTTTACTTTCTCTATGGTCTCATTTTTAATTATCATGTATATATTTCCTTCATTGACAATGCTTCGGCTTAGTATAATGTATTTTGATTTCTCTATATTTACCTGAGGATCTATCTCATCGCACGGTTTTACTAAGACATCGGTGTTACTTTGCAGTTTATCTTTATCGTTCCCTATTAAATCTACAACACCTGCGTATACGAACAGCTGATTCAAGCTATTCAATGTTAGTCCTTTTTGTAAACTTTTATTTTCTGAATCGCATATTCTAACGCAAAGTTAAACAATGGTGACAAGGCATCAGCATGGTTCAATCCGTTGCAATTTGGAAACTATCTGACACATTACTACCCATACTCCGATGTACCCGCATGGGGTACCTGTATGTAATGTACCCATATGGGGTACATCTGTACATCCATACTCTGCTGAGACGCATCCTCACTAGTTGAACAAGTCTTTTTCGGAATCCTAAATTGTACCAGGATATTGTATTTTTTTTTCCTTTCGATAATATCATATGCTTTCTTAAAATCATTGAATAGCTGGTGAACATTCCCCTTGTATTCCACTTCTCCTCTAAGATCTGTCTCAAGGCGAAATTCTGGTTCAACGTGGATCTATTTTTTCTAAATTCACAATATAGATCTCCAATTATTTCATCTACGTATACGAGGAAATAATACTAATTGTTATAATATTTACTATAAACCTATATTTTGTAACCTTTACTAAACTAAATCAAGAGTTAGATAAGTATATTATAAATAACATAAAAGTAACATTTATGCAAATAATATACTTATTGCGAATTCGAAACATTAATTTTTAATATTGAATGGGTTTATAGATTACAAATGTTACTGCTTTAGATCGCATACATTCATAGGACCTGTTGCTAAATCTTACATGAGAATACATCTTAAATAAAAAATATATTCGCAAACTATAAAACCTAATCAAACAGATTTGCATCAGAAATTTTAAAAATATTGTAATTAGGGTTGAATGGAGATTAGAAGCCAGGACCCTTCTGTTAACATGTGAGAAGCATAACCACTACATGCGCAAGGCGCTTTGGTTAAATAATGTAACAAATATTTGTTTGTGCACCGTTGATTGAAAGTTTTCACTTTAAAAGTTTAAAAGGGAATTTTTGTATATCTTCTCCCTTTCGAAGAATAATATGTCGCATAGCTATGCTACGCATGTATTATATATGTAACGTTTGTTTACGTAATGTTTCATTCGAGTAAACATATATAAAAATTCTGTCTTGGATTATGCCAAAGATATGGACATTTTCAGCAAGCGAAACAATTTTTCTTCTTTTCCTCTGTATTTCCCTATAGCGCTAAGTCTTTCACTTTTTGACTCAAAACTTTTTCTACAATTTCTCAATTTTTAAATTTTTGTAGTGTTGTTATTTATTCATATTTTTGTAAAATAAAATCATTTTTTTTTTCATAGTTTCTTTTGCAGAGCTGTGAAACAAATATTATTTTATTCGTGGAGGAAGAAGTTATTTTTAAAAATGCGAAATAAAGACATACGCATGTATTCTGAGCAAGGCTATACATCTGTTTCTTATTGAAACAACGTGAAAATATGACAAAGTAAATGTTAAGAACTATTTGTTTTAATTTTATTTTTATGCTTTTTATTATTTTTTTAAACAAGATTTGGGGAGCTTGATCTTTATGATTAATTAACTATGAAAAGATTATTAAGATTGTTCTTTGTAGTATTTGTAATACAAACACCAAAAAATATTCCCTTGAACAGGGCCAAATTTGGCTGCATTTCGGAAATACAAGCTGACAAAAGCAAGCGAAAATTAATGTTAGTTTTATATTTATAACACCACGAAAAGTAGAGCTAATGCATCATGCTACCACACTATACTTTAAATCTGCACTATACAAAAATGCATGTTTCAAACTACCGAAAAGTGCACGCAAGGAATACTTATTTTGACTTACCTCTACTGCAAGGAAGATGCACGAATCACTTGTACTTACTTTGAGGAATTCCTTGCGGACTGATTCCACAATTTTTCAATATGCATTTATAAATAGAGCAGTACAAAATATTTGATGGTATCATACTGTATCAGCTCTAGTGTTCCTGTTCTTAAAAGTACGAATCTCTGAAATTCATTTTCCACGCTTTGGCAACGTCTAGTTCGAAAACGCGGCAGAATTTTACCCGGTTCACTGTGACTTTTGTATTTATTACCGTTAACCCGAAAAGTTTGTCTGTGTCATTTTAAGACACGCTGAATTAAAACTTTCCTATGCTACTTTGTATCATGATCACATACAAAAGAGAGTCAAAAGTTTTGCAATATTATCTTTAATTGCTATCAAGCTACAGCGAAATCTGTCTAGCATTCAAAGCTGATACCATCGTGTTGTTCCGTCTGAAGCCACCTTCCTACCAGTTTGGTTCAACGACGATACCACTTCTTGACCGTTGAGGCAAGAACTTATCTAAGACACAGGGTCGTTCGAGCTGTATGTTGTTCTGCTTTCCTCTTGCTACAGATGAACTCATTTTCTCTTGATTCCCGTCGGGTATCTTCGCAGGACAATTGCGTAATTCGAATATAAGTTGCCATTGATGTTCCGACTGTCCAAATCAAAATCCTAGTGAATTGTTCCATTATAGCTTTACCAAAAATAGGGGAGCATCTTGTGTTTGTAGCGTCCTTTTTTCTCGACAGATTCTGGCAGCTGACAATTGTTTAATCAATGTTTATGAGATTAGAATTATGGAACAAAATATGCACTTTTCATTACATCTAATTACTCTCTTCATGAAGCTAAGATCACAAAAGTTCCACAGGAGTTTCTGGTAAACATACATTCTTCGTTGCGGTTAACTCGTGAAACAGAACGCCTCCGCTCTGGATAAATATGCTGAGGTTATGAAAATGAGATATTTTGGACTGTGGGGTACCGAGTCCACCTGTGACTCTCCAAGTATTCGTGATCGGATTTCTCTCTATGAATTCGCTTACTGTCAGAATCAACGGTATTCGGACTAACTGACATTGGCTGATCGAGCAAATTCTTGCAAATAGAACAACATTTCTAGAATCACCTGTTTGCTATGCTATAATCAACTTTACCTTTATATTTCGCACTAGAATATTTGGCGTTGATGTCGAAGTGAAATTGTCATGGCCAAGTTTGAACTCGAAGCGAACCTTCCGAAATTAAACGATGTTGTATTCTAAATTTTCGTCCCTTAGCACACGAAACAAAGTACAGCAAAAAAGGAAGTACAACACCAAATACTACGAAAGTTACTCGTTCTAAGGTGAACCTTAGACAACTTTAAATAATTGGGTCAAGTGGTAGTCGCTTCGCAGATGATGCACGTTGGTAAATATTGCAGAACGTTTGATTCAAATTTACATTTTAATGAAACTACGCGATGTAGTTTCTAATTACTAAAAAGTAATATTTCATGTTGAAGCAGCATATGCACTTATTGCTTACTAGCTGATATAACCGCCCGTTTGTGCGATATGAATACAATGTTGCACTTCCAACTTATTACGTTAATAAATTAATAAAAATATATTTCTCATTCTATCACTTTTTCGTTACTCCGCTCGAATTCAATTCCAAACGAATAGTGACGCATGTGTCTAGCCATCGCCGACATATACCATTCTAAGCTGAAACACATTTCCACAGCAACAGGATAATACAACATTTGATAATCTTCCAGAAGATTCTGGACTTCGATTTCAGGCTTCTAGAACGTTGTAGAAAATTCTTGAACTGTCTCGATCGTTCCGGAATATTAAGTCCCTTCGATAGCTTTAAATCGTCTGGAACATTATAGAACTTTCTCGAACATTCCGGAACCGAAAGTCCCTTCAATATATTCTGGAACATTCTATAATATTCTCAAACATCCTGGAACATTCTTGAACATTCTAGAATAACAACATTCTAGAGCATTCTTGAACATTCTGAAAACATTCTGGAAAATTATAGAATATTTAGGAACATTCTGGCAAGTCTCAGACACTTTGACAAGTTATTCGGTGCTTCTTCACTGACTTCCCACAAGAAATCCATTGGTGCGATTTTTTCTCGCCGAACCCAACCCCAGCAGTTCCAAACTGAAAACTTGTTCATAGATGAGGGATGGAATGTTTTTAATTTTTAATTTATTTTAAGACCTTAAGGCCCCGTATGGATGATGATGGGATGAATTGATGGAATGAAGAAAGATTGAGGAAACGGGAACACCTCGAGAAGATCCACTCACACAGTGACTGTCCACCACAAAGCCCACATAGCACGAATGAGTAGGGATCGGTACGACGACCCATAGCAACAGAGGTGAGCGCTCTACCAAATGAGCCAATGTGGCCCCAGTTGTGGGATGGGATGCTACCATAACATAAAACCGCCACGGGTTGCTGGGTTAGGTTGTGGAGTTATAGCGGCACACATGGAAAAAACACGCTTACATTT
>JAGDQP010009086.1:35577-60579 GCA_022664845.1 Lepisma saccharinum
TTACATCCGAAATCATTATTTGTGCAATTGCGGAATGACTCTGTTTATTGATTTGTTGGTATACATCCAAATAAAAAAATAATCTGATTTGTTTCTCCACCTCTAACCATATTCTTGTCTAATCATGTATATATAAACAAAGCAAGTCCTAAACGGAATTATTTTTTTTATCTAATATTATTCGAATTATCTTTAAACAGAGTCATTCCGCAATTGCACAAATAATGATTTCGGATGTAAGTCAGGACTTTGCATTCCTAGAAGATGGCTGTGCGACGGATATCGAGACTGTCAAGATGGAGAAGATGAAGACCGGGAGAAATGCGGTAAGCATAAACAGTACCTTCTGTACAGTTTTTCTCATTATTTAGTACTTATGCAATGTGAAAAGCTTAACTGAGACACGAACGTTACAGAAAGAGATTTACGTATTACAATCACATCATTTATTTATAACTGAACAATGATATCACTCTGGGCATTTTTACACACCTGTTAGGTCACAGGTAATCTTCAACGTTCCTTAAATCATTGAAAATGATAAATAACTGATACATTGAGCCTAGTGTAACATTTCGAGGAACGTACAAAAATAACAATACTGTTACGTGGGACACCTCTTTGTAATTGAAGATAATCTTCGAAATATTTTATACAACTCCTGGAGTGGTTTGTAAAAGCAACAGAATAAAATAAAATAATTTAATAGAATGGTTTGAAAATCTGTTTGTAACCTGAAGAGATCATTATTTCAGTTTCTAAATGACTAATAAACATCTTATTTTGTCTTAATTTCATTATTCATATAATCAAATGAGACAGAACCCAGTGCATACGTGCAGCCGTCGGACTTAGGTAGCAAGTGTCCTTTGTCTCTTTGATGTTTCTTAAGATAAGTTTCATCGATACACTTTCAACTTCACCCCAGTCATCATTATAGCCCTAATGGTACCTGGGTAAATGATGTTGATTGTCTCAACTAGATACTATCACGAAATGGAGCCCTTATTTCGGGACTTAGTCATCCAATCTTTGTGTTAGTTAATGGTATTAACTTGTCTCGTAAAGACGTTTTCAAGGACATCTTAAGGCCCTCTTATACTATCGTGTTTTCTGATCATCTTACTGCACAGTTTGATCGCAGAATTTACTGTCGAGGAAGTTTCAGTATACTTTGCGTTATATCGAGCTTGCTGATCAGCTTGCTCGGTTAGCCTGCCCTTGAGCAAGTGTGACGGATTTTTTGTTATTACACTATCGAGCTTGCTGATCAGAATACATATTTATTTATTGTCAAATTTTCCACTGCGGATTTAAGGCCACAGAGGCCTTCTCTACCACTGAACTTTGTACCCACATAATCTAAATAAGTAGTCAGCTTAATATAATAGATAATAATTTACAAAAAAGATTGAACACTCAATTTGTACAAATACACATGTGTCCCTTCTGTACACATATAAACATACTCTTACATGTTATTATAACTCTTATATGAAAGACAAAAGCCTGTTCACCGCACTGACATTTCTGAAACCGGTCCTTACACTCTGACATACATTTGACCGAAACTTTCTGAAAGTGTGAATGCCTCCAAAAATTCAAAAACCCACATTAAAAATGAATGTGTTTAATTTTAATTTACAATTAATAATCTAGAATATATAAATGTAATGAGCGTATAGAAGGAAAACAGCGTCACGCACCGACATTTCTTCGTCACTCAGTGATATATGTGATACTTTGTAAGCTCTGCTATATTTGTGTATATTATGATGGAAATAAACTGACTCAATTAAATATTCTACATAAGATATCACTATAAAATGTAATGCGCGTGCTCCAAAAGCTAAAAAAAATAACTCCATATAATAGTGATTTACTAATTGGTGAAACCCTGTAGAAAAAAGTCAAACATACAGTGAACATTTTGTAGATTAGAGCAATCAGCTCTTGGAAGGTATCCAGGGCTACAAGTAAGGGAGAGTAAAGGGCACGTGCCTTCCACGGATTCCGCCCGGATTTTCTGCTTGAAGGTTGTGAAATCAAAAATGGATGGTGTAAGAACAGTTTTTCCCAGTTTCTATCCTTTTTGACAGTAAAAAAATGGGTTGAGGGTGCACTCGAGAACTTAGTTGTGACATCCCTCACAAGGAAGTCTGGGAGAATCATCTCCCCAAGCACCGGACTGGGGCAGGAAAAAATATAAAGAGGGTGTGTTGTACATTTGTGACTCCTTCGAAGGTGCACCAAAATGGAATAATTCTTCCCTTACAAAAATACGAGCCGCAGCCCTTGTTTGCGATGTATCTTTACTAAATATATTTTAATAAGTTTTAGTGAGCTTCTGTAGTTGGATAATTTAAAAAGTTAAAAAGCTCCAGTTTCACTAGTTCTTAGTTATGGAAAATTTAAAATGGAAAATTTAAAATACATATATATTAAGATTTTTCTTTCGTATATTGAAGTAAATGAATAACCCTTTTCTTTCTTGTCTTGTTTACATCCTGGCAAGTATTATAATTTAAACTCGACTGCATAATAATGTCAGTATATCAAACACTTTTTATCCTCTTATATGCTTTTGCAACATATAACCTTGCATTTTTTTTTAATGAAAATAAAACTTCAAACATTCGCATTCTAAGAAGTGCATTAGATAGTTTTGTTCGGCCCTTACTTTCAAAACGTTTGATGAAATGTATATCAAAGTATATGAACGGGTTGTAAAAATGTCAGTGTGTGACGGAAACTTTAGTATTATATAATAAATCGTATTTTTAATATATACGTGATATTCAATTGAGAACGTGATCCGCAATATTTATTTTATAATATATATCCAATTTGCAATTTTTCAACTTTTGGAAGATATTCCGAAATTGCAGTCGAAAAGTATATTCTGAATGTCAGTTTATGAATCGTTGTATTGGTCGTTATTTTTTGTTTATAAAAAATAAATTGTTAATAGAAAGAATGTTTGTAATACATTTTATTCAGCATTCGATTCTAATGCACCACGTGAAAGCACTTTATTTGTATCAACTATTCTGCTGCGTACAGTACTTTTCGTAATACATTGAAAATCACACACTAACCATAATCTGAGAACGTCACGCACTGATCATACTATGTTAATAATTTACATAAATCTTATTATGATTAGAAAAAGTTTCAAAGACTTTATTGTTCAGCATTTGATTCTAGCACACCATAAAAACAATTTATTTCCACCAAATATTCTGCACTGTATAGTGCATTTGTATGTGGAACGTCCCACACTCACATAATCATACAATTGATTTTTATAATACTTGCCAGGGCCTAAGGATGATTATTAAGAAGCAAATAAATGGATTATGACAATAGAAAAAACACATTTAACATTTCTTCCTTAAATTGGAATACCTACATTTTTGCTGAAAAATTAGCTGTGAATGTGAAATACAATTGTAAATATTTTTGTGATTTTTAAATAGCTCTAAACAGAAGCTAATTAAGAATCTGAACTATTTTTTTTATTTCTTTATGTATACATGAATCGTATACCTTCCAATAATCGATTGGACTAATTAAAATAAATACATATTATATTTCAGTTTTTTCCATCAGGTATGGCATATTCGTGGAATTATTAATAATTATAATAATGCACAAATATAACTTATCAGCATATATAACAAAAGCTTTGTATTCTCTCTTGTTCTTTACTTATTTATTTATTGAATTTTAGTTTACTGTGTTTATTCCACCGTCGATTGTGTAAAGACTAAGATGTTTTTGTTCAAGCAGGTCTGTAGTCGGCTTCTTGAAAGTTGAGATTTACTGCAGTTGTCGTATTTCGGACGGAAGATCATTCCAAGCTTGAACGGTGGAAACCGTGAAAGATTTGGAATATAAATTAAAATAGTGGTAAGGTACTTATAATACCTTGCTTTCCTTTGAGCGGGTGTTGCACTCATGGCTGGAATTAAGCGAAGAAATGTATTAATTTCTGTAAGTTTCGTCTTTCATCAAGTTTAAGCATTGACAATAGTCTATAAGAGGGAGTCAGGTGGTATGAGTACTTGAAAAGGAAAACAAATCTAAGTACGATATTTTGTATGAACTGTAGTCGCCTGATAAGTGCATCCTTCTGATTGGTTAGAATTACGTTGGAGTATTCCAGATGAGAGAATCCTAATAACTTAGCCAGAACAGAATTGATGTGAGCTAGCAAGAAATGTTCAAGTCTCGTGAGGTACTGTAGGGAAGATAATATTATCATGCACATTCTATTGATATGTGATGTGCATTATAGGCCATAGTCTAGGATTACACCAAGGTTTTTGACTGTAGTAGAGTAGGGTATAACCGTCTGGTTTAGACATACTGCTCAAAGATGATGTCTTTTTATGTACTGACGATATACATATACATTTTAATTTACCGTGTTAATTACTAATCCATTTTTGGATGAGTGCTCCTGATATTTTGAAGATCTACATTTAATTTGGGAATACTGGTTTCTATGTGTTGGGGCGACACAATTTGAATATTTGGAAATCGTCAGCCTACAAATTATATTTACAGTGTGAAAGGACAGATGGGAAGTCAATTAAATGCATACCAAATAAAATAAATCCCAGGGCATTTCTTTGGGGTACTCCATGAGTTAGGTAGCTCAGCGAGGATTTTTTACCGGCTATACTTACTAAATGTTTCCTATCGCACAACTGGTTTCTCACCCATCTAACGGCTCCTTAGGAGAAATAAAAAAAATCTGCACTATAAAAAATCGACTGAAATACCTGAGAAAAATCAAGAAGCGTAAGGTAGGTGATGACTCTTTTATCTCGGGCCAGCCTTATGTCGTCCGTGGTGGATGCAGTAGTAGTCGTTCTGTGATATTTGCGAAATCTTGATTGAATGGATCAATTAAATTATGCTCTGTTAGGTGTGGTCGAATTTGGTCGCTAAGATGTACTCAATAGGAAGGGAATGACCCACTTTTAACATTGTTTCTGTTTTGGGGAACATTAATACGTATGCTATTTTCCAATCAGTAGGGAAAGCTACCAGACATGAGGCTGAGATTGCAGATATTAGTTATTGAATTAATAATATATGGTACGACCCTTCAATAAAAACAATAGAAATCAGATTTGTGCCTACACCAAATGATTTTATCATGTATATAGCTTTCTTTCTAACTATTTCATGGCCAATATATTCAAAGGATAATTCATTTAGAACATATTGATGATTTGCCCTATTTGTATTTCTGGATTGTATTTGGCTGAATTTGTGATGTTTTTAATATCGGAAATATTGTTAAGCTCATCTGGTGTTAATTTATTATTAATGTTTTGCTTTATTATTATTATTTTTCATTTTAACCTAAATCATTAAGCTTGTGACACATTTTTCTTTGATTTGTCGTATTCTGTAATAATTGCGCCGCAAAGTTTAGTTTCGATTTTCTAAGTAAGTGAATGAATTTGTTTTGCAATCTTCTACGTTATATATTAGTATTACCACTATATCTCGAAGTTTGTCCGTGTTATTTTAAAATGTTCCTATGATACCTTGTCATATCCACACATACAAGAATGAGTCAAAAGTATTGCAATGTTATTTTAATTGCTCATTTTATTCGTCAAGTTACATCGTAATCTGTCTAATATTCAAACCTGATACTACCATGTTGCACGGTCTGAAGTCACCTTCCTGCCAGTTCGTTCCCACACCGATGCCACTTTTTGAGCTTTGGGGCGAGAACTTATGTAACATAGATTCGATTTACACTTGGTTGTTGACGTGGCGTCATGGAAGAAAGTAAGCCATCCATGAAGAAAAGTAATCTGATGGCGAGAGGTCTGATCAATATACTGATTACGTGGCAGGATTTCGGTTCCCTTATAATCCTGGATCTTCTTATGGGTCGTTGGAGCGGTAAGTTGTTTTGCGTTGTTTTGTTGCAGATACACTTGAATTCGGTTGGCTAATGTAGTGGATTTTCGCAGTGCAATTACATAATTCGACTCCTACTGTTCCGAATACAAGTTGACAATAATTGGTGGACCGTACAAATCAAAGTCCTGGTTAATTATCCTATCATCAATTTACCACGAACAGAGCAGTTTCCTGTGTTTTAAACGCCCTTGTTTGGGCACATTTCCAGCAGCTGGCCCATGTTTTATCGCTGCTTATAAGTATTAGAATTAGGGGAAAATATCCACTTTTCACTACATTTAATTACTTTCTTGATGAAGATATGATCACATGTGTTCTTAGAATCAACGGTCTCCGGCTTAGGTGTACTGGCTGATCGTGCAGGTTCTCGTGAACAGAGTGAAATTTCTAGAACCAGCTATTTAACACTTAAACGAGGAAGCAGTTTTACACACGTAACCGTGTTCATTGAATCCTCCAATATTTATTAGCATAAATACTTATTATTTTGGGTTTGCAGAACTTTATGTTTCGTATTCACTTGGCATTTCTCATATTTATTATCAACTACCTATTTTAATGTTCAAAGATAACAATTTCAATGTATTTTGTACAACAGGTATTTATTTGCAGTTGTAACATAGCTTGTCACAGGAAGTATATTAGATCATATTATTGCTAAATAGTAATAATGAACTGAATCATTACAAGTGTCACAAAGTCTTATCACAATTTTTTATTGGCAAAAGTTGTTTGTTAGTATGTATTATAGTAGTATTCAGTATCATCAAGATTAGGAAAGTTCTTTATCCAAAGTGTTAGTAGTTTTCTAATTACTTTGCAAAACCGCCTTTCTGAATGCTATTGTAGATATGCAGCGCGTGTAGTATATGGGATTTCTTCGTTCAGAGCCAGTTTTTATTATTAGGAAGATACGAAATTGGACCTTTACTCCGACTAGCGTCATTAACCCCATAAAACGGCATTTTTTAATTACTAAGGCTGTCCTTATTAGCAATATTTTTGTAATTACTGCTATTAACCTTATTTGCTGTATTATTGCTGCTAGCAACTTTAATTATCTTCTATTAGCAATAACGTTAATAACATTAATTTCCGACATTATGAAAAGAAAACTCATAATATGAAAACAAAAAGTGAACTTAGCAAAAAGAAGTGAGTAAATGCTTTAATTTTTAAGTGCATGAGAAGAATGCTGGATTGTACTCTCAATGCAACCCCTTTTGCTACATTTCCTATTCTTTCGTAAGTCTCTAAAAATTGGAAGCAAAAATCATAGCTTATTCTATATTTACTGTGTCGAATACTTGTTTTGGATATTATTTTTTTTACTGCCTCAATAAATGCTTTTCTCTAAAATTTCCGTGAATTTTAAAAATTGCTTTGCTGGTTCTATTTAAAAAGAATGGCCATTCAGAAATTTTCGGTTTGCTATTGTTATGTAAAACTGAATCATTGCGTGTTGTGGAGCCGGAATTTCCTAATAATAAACCTCTCATTCGAAGGTCACAAATTATGACAGCATATTAATGCCACCCACAGTTCCATGTTTTACGATTTTCTATCTCTGTTCTATTGGGAAAAAGGTTTATAGTAGTTTCTTTAAGCTTGCTATTATTTCCTCGTGGAACAGTATGCGTGAGTTTTGGCGGAAGTTTATATAATAGTCATAGGTCGTTTGAATGTTCTTTACGCTTCATGGTAACATTTTATCATCTAGTCGTAAATTAAAAGTAAAATCTTGAATTTCTATTATAAAATTTCCTGATATGTAACATGACCTGACGGGTGTTAGATGAGAAGTTACTCACTCATAAAGAGAGAAACAATTATTGCAGTTCTAAGATTAGAATCAGAGAGTGTGCAAAGCAAGAGTGGCTTCTGGATTATCTCTTGAACTTAATATTTTGTTTTAGATGCTCAGTATTTGCTGGTAATCTCCTTATGTGATTTTAAGTAAAACTATTTTTAGTGCAAAAACGGAGGAAAAGTCTTCTAATAGAAAAATCGTACGTTCTCGTTCATTGGAAATTAATAAATAATAACTACTTTTCTTGTGCGCGAGTAGTATATATCGCAAGTACTATAAGAAAATATAGCGAGGAGGATTTTTTTTTGAAATATAATATAGCTTTTCTTCCCTGCTGGAAATAGAGAAAATTCGATGTTCATATTGCAGTGAGGAAATGTTAAGAAAGAGTCATAATAGACATATTAAACGCAAACATTTCCAGCTTAAAAGCGAAGAAGAAACTGAGTCTCCTAAAAAAGCGAGAATTAGCAACAACTAATTGAGCTGTGTGTGATGAAGAAAAGACGAAAACAATGATCGACACATGACAATTAAACATTCATATAAGCCAACAAGAGAAGCATTTGAAAGAACTTTAAGTGACTATGAACTTGCGTAAAAATCAGTGGGGATATCAATTTTTTCTTACCTCTATTAAAAAAGATTTTGAACATTTTTGGAGCAAGTGTGTGAAAATGAACTGCGTTGAAAATAAATTTTACCTTGATTGCGGATTTTAAGAAAATAAACGTAAACTGGTGATGAAATGCAAAATTTTCCGGTGCTTGAGGGAAACAAGTTAATTTTCAAATCTATTGTAAAGCAAGGTGTAATTAATGACATATTTATTGAATTAAAATTAAATCATTTGGAGAGCGTAGTTAAAGGTTCAGGCTGGTCTTTATGCTCTACTCCATATCATAAGCTGAAAGTACATGTTAACGTCTATAACCCCATATCAGCTTCATGCTACATCGAAATTCCTTACCATATCAACAATAAACGCGCTGTTGATAATGTTCAAAATAATGGTCAGAAATGTTTTTATGTGCAACGTTAGCGAAACTTCACCACTTTCTGTAACTCAGAAAAAATCCTAACCGAGTTTGCTATTATGAGAGTTATGTGAATTTTCTGCCTATTATGTGAAGAAAGTAAAATTAATTTTACGGGAAGTCTGCATCTTGTCTCTAAATTTGAGAACAAATATAACGAAAAGTTTCCGTACGCGAAAATTTCAATCAATGTGCTTGGAATACCTGAAAATGAAAAAAAAACTGAAAAAGTTCAAGTGTTTCCCCTACACATCAGTGAACAAAAATCTAAAGAAACATACATAGACTTACTGTTAATAAAAGCAATAACACAAGTAGGAATAGCAACAACATCAACAGCAACGGTAGCACTATCAACATCTGGGCATTACTGCTTCATAAGAATTTTTTGTAGGTCACACCATCAATATAATTTCTGTAAGCGCTGGCTTTAATACTTTATTTCTGAACATAAACTAACAGAACATGAAAATTTTTGTTCTGAGCATGAACCAACTTGTGTTGAAATTCAGTGCCCTAAGTCTACAATTAAATTTAGAACAGACACTTCATGTTTAAAAGCTAGTGTTTTTATAGTCGCAGACTATGAAAATTTTTAAGTACCCGTTAGTGAACGTCGTGGACAAAAATCTACTAACATTCAACGACATGATATAGCAAGTAATTACTATAAAATTTGCTGGTCTGATAATACCCAAACCAAACTTTAATTATCTAAAGGTGATAATCCGGCACAACATTTCTTAAAAATATTGAGGGAAAATTTAGAAAAAAAATGATAATAAAATAAACCAGGATTTGTCAAGGAACCCCTTAACCTCACAGTAAACCTCCGACTATGAACAATCACAGGAATGCCATATCTGCAGTAAAGAATACAATAAAATTAATCGAGAAGTTCGTCACCACAGCCATCTTACACGAACTTACCTCAATCTAATATGTAACAATTGCAACAATCTAGTAAGAATACAAAAGTTTATACCCTGTTTCATGCATGTGTTATCATTATATGACGCTCATCTTTTTGTGAAAGAATTACGGTGTGTTCCATAGGTTATAAAAGTTCTGGCAGAAACAGAAGAGAAGTATATTTCCTTTAGAAAGTGGGTTCATCTGAAACACGGTAGATTAATCGACTTGCGCTTTTTAGATTTGTTCGGTTTCTTACCTTACTCTCTCTAGAAATTAGTTCAAAAACCCAAGCCGGAAGAGCTAAAATACACCCACCAATATATTCGTGATGAAGTGAAATTTAATTTAAGTTGTAAGAAGGGTATTTTTCCATACGCTTATTTTACAGATTTTAAAAAAAATTGATATGTGTGGCTATGTCGCGGTGTAGTTTAGGTATATGAAAGCTAAAAATGACTTTCTTGGCAGTGAATTCCCAACCCAGAATCAAACCTCGCTCGCCATGTATCTTGATGCAACTAGTATTTTTGGTTATGCTATGGGTATGCCTCTTCCTTATGGAAAATTGTCAGGGGAAATTACACCAGAAAATTGGGACTCAAACAAAACTCAAAATTATCCAGATGAAGGTAACGATGTGTTTTGCAGGGGTAGATTCGGATTATTATCAGAACTTCCATGATGATCACGCAGATTACCCTCTTGGTCCCTACAATGAAACTCCTCCCAAAGAAAAACATCGAAAATTACT
The DNA here is from genome assembly GCA_022664845.1 of Lepisma saccharinum. Classification (NCBI taxonomy): domain Eukaryota; kingdom Metazoa; phylum Arthropoda; class Insecta; order Zygentoma; family Lepismatidae; genus Lepisma; species Lepisma saccharinum. The sequence continues at coordinate 46,046 of JAGDQP010009086.1, forward strand.
ACTAACACTAAATCCAAAAAGAAACTATATCGTGCATTTTCGATTTCTCAAATTTTATCTCACTCACGGGTTAAAACTCGTAAGTGTTCACAGAATTCTACGGTTTTTCCAATGAAAATAGCTTAAGCCGTATATAGATTTTAACACTAATCTCCGCACAAAAGCCTCAACAAAATTTTAGAAATGATATTATAAATTTATCATTAACAACGTGTTTGGGAAAACCATGGAGAATGTAATTAAGTACACTGATGTAAGACCCGTTAATAATAAAATAAAAACTAAGAAACTCATTGCTATGCCGCAATTAAAGTCACGAACGATATATTCAGAAAATGTTATAATGATTCACATGTTAAGAAAAATTGTTGAATTAAATAAACATGTGTACGTCAGAAGCGCTATTTTAGATGTTAACAAATTAGTTATGTATCAATTTCATTATGGTGTCATGAACCCATGATATGGAAGGAATCTTACTGTTGTATACACTAACACAGATCTTCTTGTTTATCATATCATTTGTCTAAAATTTTATGAGGATATGAAGACAATTTTTGAATACCTCAGCATCACAAATTATCCCCAAAACGATCAATACAATATTCTTTAGTTAATGAGTTACGTGTTAAAATGAAAGATGAGTTGGAAGTCGTACCTGTTCATGAATTTGTAAGTTTAAGTTCAAAAGTGTATGCTATGAAATAAAGAAATAGTACAGTAGAAAAAAAAGAAATAAAGATAGCCAGGGATGAAGAAAACTATAGTAAAACATGAGATAACATTCGATGATTTTAAGTATGGATTGTTTTTTGTGAATCATTAACAAAAGAGCAACATCAAATCCAGTTACGTTTGCATACAACGCACACTTTAATCGATCTTAAAGGAACTTTTTGCGCTGAAATCGAATATGCATTCAGTTTTTCTCAATCACGCACAGTTATCCCGCAACAGAGGGCTTGCTTTAGAAATTCCCTAAAATATTTCCCTTCTCTACAGTAGGAAAAGTGCTTACTTTATTTTATTTACTTTATTTAGTAACCTCCATTATGAATTAATCACTATTTTTAATGTAATAAATTTAGTCACAAAACAGCTATACTTACACGTAGGCAACACTACATTGTCAAAGAACCGAGTAAAACACTGTATTGACTGGAAAAATGTTAATATATTGTCATGTAATTGCAATGAACACTGTTACCTGTAGAATAAATTATTTTTATAGCTTATAGTAATTTGTTGGAGTTGAATGTATAAATGTTGATTAATTAACATGATGTATTTCTAATAATGTACATGGTATTCACTGTTATTGTCAGCTTAACTTTAGGTCTGTTCATGCTATTTGAATGATCGAATGTGTTATCTATTGTTATTAGTAGGCATTTCCCTAATTCTGTGTTCTGCTTCCCCTGGATATTCTATCGAATATGCACCCAATAAGCAGATCATTGAATTGTATATATGTTATGTAGATACCCTGTGATTTGCAATTCCTAATGATTGACAATATACGAATTTAGTCCATTTGTTATGCCTCTTAACATATTGCCTCTTGTTAGCAACTTGCATGCTATGATTATAGCTTAATGGTGTTCTAGGTAACTTTAATTTTAGAACAATGCCATTTAAATGGCACTGTATTATACGTATTTAGGATGTTAAATATTATTCTGATGTGTTCTTTTCTTGCCCCACTTCCCCCTTTTCCTCTTTCTGTTCCGTTTTCAGTTGTAAGTAATTTCTTATTGTTTAATTCAATTTGCTTAATGACAAACGTACATTGATATTCTTTTATTGATATGGTGCTTTCACATGTTGTTCTTGTCAATTTACCCTTTTGTATGGGATTATACGAAGAAGAAGCATTTTACGTTTCCTCTTGGCAGAGAGAAGCAGAAAGGGAATGAGTGTCCTTCCCCGAGAAAACTTTTTTTTAGTTTAGTAGATATCATCTTGTTTTCGTTAAGATTTTCTTTCTCTTGTTTTTGAGAGAGAGGGAGACAAAGACTGAGCGAGCGAGAGACTTTTGAAGAGAAAATGAATAAACGCATGAAGGTCATTTCAAAAGTTGGGGGAGGGATGTGAGCGCCTGCAGGTAAACAGACAACCTTTAGAGCAGGGGAAACGTCTCAAACATGAAAGATGTTCATTTCTATACATGGATTATTTTGCGAGCTGCGTTTCTTTTGTCCTCCCTCCCTCTCGTATGTTTAGGCTAAACTAGTTTCAGTTATGTCCTAATGTGTTAAATTTGTTATAACCATATTTTCTATCTTCAACCTTTTTCTTTTATATTGCTTTTGCCTCAAATGTGTTTAGAGTACTAATGTACCGCAAATGTCTAACTACTCCATAGTAGAGTTGACAAACTAGGGCATACGAGACTCTCCCATGTTATTTGTAACAAAGGGATACTTACCCCCCACCCTAGAGGGGGAAGGTTCAAAGTCAAAAGTGGACGTTATTAGTGATTAATGATGGCATGAATTTATCGTTCGTGACAGATTATTACAGCTTAGGAAAGATTAATGGATCATCTGCAATGGTTGCTTGTCAAGAGACGATTAATAACGTAAATGTGATAAATGAATCTACGTCTTAGTTACAATGTGAGTGGAAAGCTCAGAGATGAGAAAGACTGATGGTTATTAAATTAGTTAGGTTTGAAGCACAAATGCTGTATTTCGGATGGTGAAGCAACAGTGGCCCTAGAATAAAAGAGTCGTAACGATTTGTCGGGTGACAAAGGGCTGTATCAGAGTAGCTAATGAAGCCTGAATAAGATGAATGGTGGTCATTAGAGCATTTTCTCCAAAAGGAAAAAAAAACAAATATATATTGTTGAACGGACATGTTAAGGGTAGGGATAATGTTTGTGGTAGTGTTATATTGTATATTCATCTCGGTCAAGATCGTGAATTTCCGCCTTCGCTCGTTCGTTCTGGCTGGAGGATGTTAGCTTGTACATTGCATTGCAGTCAAGCAAGCAACCAGATCGTATCTATATGCGAAATACATCCCAGATAAAGTGGGCATGTTGCCATGCGTTGTTGAACATGATATGTATTCTCGTGCAGGCATCGAACCAAGAGCCTTTTTGGTGAGATGATTACGATACTGCAAGCTAACTAGAATTTGCAAATAGGAACATGAACTGTGTATGTCCATACTAGGTAGGTGCACAATATCTATTGGATTTGCTAAAAGTAGACTGGGTGTCTTACGTGTAGTATAGTTTACGCAGCCGGATAATACCTTTAATGGAATATTCTTGTTTAATATTACTAGCTCTATAAAAATAGCATACTAAGCGGCACCAAATACCAACGTCAGTTGTCGTAAGGAATTGGCTGGTGTACGTATACGATTGTGAATGGCCGCCAAACACTGACAATGGTACAAATAAAAAATAATAATTAGTTGTGTTGAACACAACCTGACGGGACAGGGACCTTTAACAAATTGTTACAATTCACGAATTTGTGAATGACAGTCTCAGCAAAGAAGACACTATAAATAAATAAAAAAATATTAATTTGCTGTGTCAATAAAAAATTGATGGTTCTAGCAACCTCTGGCGGGCGATTCTGAAAATTCCCTGATTACGCTACTTTCCCCGGGAATTATGTAGTAATTGTTGGGAGGGTAGATAACTAATGTCAAATTCATAGAAAAGGCGATCACAGTCATCAGCATATAGCACAATGCTTAAAACGCAATTTGTCATGTACATTTAACAAAAAAAATCCTTGTTAAAGGGATAACTGTAGAATGGAGTGTAATTTTATCGCTTACAAGCCTAATTTGGATAGTAAAGCACAAATGTAAAGAAACAATAAGAGAAATCTGTTCGTTCATACTGCGCTGTGTCTAACCTTCGTAGCTAAAACTCACAAGCTGTTCACCAGACATAAAATGTGCATGCAAGACCATGGATGTATCTTTCATGTTGATTAACCGATGGTACAACTGAATGCGTGGATATTTGAATAACTAAGAATAAATGTTCTCAGGCGTACTGTCAGCTGGCAACCCCTGCTAAAAACTCACAAGTCGGCCCATAGGAAAGTGACACAAGGGAAACGAATAAGTCAATGCTTGTATATTTCGTGTTTACGAAGTAAATTTATAATATCAAGCACGAATGTATATAAAAATTACTGTATTCCACCTGAATGCAGAGTAGGTATGTTCATCGTGGTGAAGGATCATTGTATATGGATCATATACGTTACAAGGTATGAATAGCATGCTTGAGTATTGGTGTTGCGCTTTTCACTGCATGTTTAATTGTAAGCAAGGGATCTCTGTACACTGCAAAAAGGAAAAAATTCAGCTGACATATCGGCATTGCGGTTTATTAAGGTTTACACTCGAGGAGCACGTCTCAGTTGAGAATGTTACTTTTGAATTAGGGTAGTTAAAAGTTCCAAGGTAAAGTACAAATATTAATCCATCTGTAGATGAACAAGTGGATATTACCATAGTTATGGAACTGCACTAAAGCTACGACAGCATTCGGTTGTTCAACGAGGTACCCGATTAATCAAAATACTCCACCTATGTAATAGTAGAATAAACAATTGAACACACTAATGGCTACCAATAGTGGACCCTTGCAAGTGGACATTTCTGTATTCAAATATTCAAAATAAATGTCAGAGATATGAGCTAATGATAGGTCAGATGTCTTTAATACGCAGGCAGATCCATAGAGTAATATTGTACCTCGTATATGGATAGTCAATAGTCGATTTGACAAAGAGATAAGAATTTAAATCTGGTCATATGATTGGCAACACATGGAATGATATTAAAATAAGCACAGATGTATATCTATCATTTGGAAATTAATCACGCGTATAGATTTTGGATTGGCAGGACATGGAATTGTATTATAATAAGCACAGATCCGGATTTAGAATTTGGTAATTAATCACGCATATAGATTTGCGATTGGCAGGACATGGAATTTTTAATAATAAGCACAGTTGTGTATCTACTATTTGGTAATTAATCACGCGTATAGATTTGGGATTGGCAGGACATGGAATTTTATTTTAATAAGCACAGATCCGGATTTAGCATTTGGTAATTAATCACGCATATAGATTTGCGATTGGCAGGACATGGAATTCTTTATAATAAGCACAGCTGTGTATCTACCATTTGGTAATTAACCACGCGTATAAATTTGGGATTGCAGGACATGTAATTCTAATATAATAAGCACATATATTTATTTAACATTTGGTAATTAATCACGCATATAGATTTCTGATTGGCAGGACATGGAATTTTATTATAATAAGCACAGATGTGTATCTAGCATTTGGTAATTAATCACGCGCATGAGTTTGGGATTCGCAGGACATGGAATTTTATTATAATAAGCACAGATCCGGATTTAGCATTTGGTAACTAATCAAGCATATAGATTTGTAATTGGTCGAGCAGGGAAGCGGATAGCTTTTTTGCAAAATGAGTGCAATGTTCCAAAATTAACGTTTTTAGCCAACAAAAGACATCGACGCATGCCCCTTTTGGTGAAGATAAAACCTACGGCAAAAGTTGGAGTTAGAAACATTGTTTACTCACGCAAATATTTCAAACGTCAGCTACGAATACAAAGTAGCAGTACGCAAAATGAATTACACTACGTATTCCTGGGTGTACCACACGTTCGAATTCGATTACTCTTTACTGCAATTTCATTGGTTAATACTACAACATAATCAAAGTGCAATGCAGCTTGTTGATTGGCTGGTAATTGCTATAAAGCAACGTCGGTGACAAGCATTGGACCAAGTTCACTAGCACCATGTTGAGTTGTACTTGTTCAAACACACAGGTGAGTGTCAATTGCGTACTACAGGCCATTAAGGAAAGGACGACTCCCTGTTTTGTGGCATGCATCATTTTTAATGCAGGTATTCCACTGGAAGATGGTGATGAGGGACATGCTTGTACCATCCTTTCAGCTGATGATGTACGACATGAAGTTTTGAAGATGTTAACGTTTCTCGATACATATCATTCCATTTAGAATATTTTTGTTTCAATGCATCCAAATCAAGCCATCACCACAGAACACTTTATAGTTACCTATACAGAGATGATTGCTAATGATGATCATGTTCATGCAATGTACTGTGTGCTGTTGACAAAGGGCTATGAACATGGAGCTTCACTTTCAACGGAGGATCAGGATTAAAAATGAAATACAGCAATTGAAATAAAACAAAGATCTTTAATGTAAATTAAAGAAATACAATGCTTAAGGTACAATATACATTATTTTAGTGACCAACAGTTACAAGAGGGTATACTGACAACATCAGAATATATTTATCGGCATTGCAATGATCATAGTGCAACAACCAGTTGCATAACAAACAGGATACAAAGTTCAGATAAATACAATAGTGTAGTACCTCCCCAAATACAACACTGAGTGACTGTGTGTCACATAAGAACCACCACCACATGAAAAGTCTATTGTCTTGTAAGTCTACCCTTGGTTTTCGAAGGTTCAGATAAACATGGTTACAAAATTTGTTTTTATTTATTTGCAGGAACTAAGATTTGTCGTTACGAATAACAACGTATCACTAATTACAGTATTTACTAATTTAGAATTTTTTGTCTCGTATATACACAATGCTACAAGGAAACTGTCCATCCGTAAAGAACATTAGATGTATATAAAGAAAATCTAGGCTGAACATTCTACATGTAATACATTGATTTTGTAAATGAATATAAGGCAGTCCTAGCTTACCCAAATGTTGTAAGGGTTATGGGTCCTTTCCTATAGTCTAATCACCACCACCAATGTAAAATGTATATAATAAATAAGTATTCCAATAAAAAAATATATGTCTTTCATTCGATATTTTCCTAACTGCGATATCGATAGGGAACTGTCATATATTGTTTTTTTCTGAATAGTATTTAATTTACGGCGTTTGTGTTGTTTCAAAACAACGTGGCGTTTCACTTGAGATTTAGAAATGACTTGAAAGTCAGGTTTAATAAGAAGACGATTCGGTGTAACGATTTGTTTACTTTTATAAGTACCATTCCCTACCTTAAACATATCCTTGAATGTAATTTTCTCTCGTGTTCGCTGATTAAGTTTTATACCTCTAATTTTGATTACATGGTTTAATTGATCAGTAGATATTTCCTTTAGTTGGAAAAAATAATGTTTTTGCCATCCAGATGAGAAACGAGGCATTGTACACCCGCAAACACTTCGTCCTTTAGCTGAAAAAAATAATTACCTATAGGCAGCAATGGCGATTCATTCCATAGTCTAACATAGATAACACTGTTGGTATCACAATACAAAAGTCGAGCTATAATCACAGTACTCATTGCCTCATACAATCGTAGTCTCGCCGATGAGGAAATAAAAGCGGCAAGCATGACATTACTGAAGGCGTGAGGCGTATTTTACGACTCGAAATCTCGATATGTAACAAGAAGCTTACTACCTAATAGATTCACATGCTGGATTTCCAAATGAGAAACATACACAATTTCATTAAATCCTGTGTTGTTGTAACAATCTTTTTCGTTTAAGATAACACATTTGAGCTCCCTTGCCAAACAGGGAGTCTAAATATATTTATTCAATGAAGCGAAGGCCCTCGTTCTTAGTAATCTTATCATACTCATGGTGAATGCTCTCATGATTAAATTAATCACGAATATACTGTTGTTTATTTTCCCCATCTTGACAATTGTCAGAAACATTCCTGCTTCATTTTAAGAAACGTTCCTATGTACCCCTGAAACAAGTCTACTATCATTTTAGATTCTCAAATCTCACACCTTTGCATAATGCCATACCCTGCGTCTAATGAAGCATAGAGCTCGGGAGTGCAAAAACACCTTTGATAGCTCGTTCTTCGTCCGTATGAGTTCATTCCGATGTTTGTAGCATTTCCATACACGTTTTACACAAAAGGAACAATAGTTTGTTGTGGGCATTGTAGGGTAATATAGTAATGGCTAGATTTGCTGGAGGAAGGACTTTACAAAAGACTAAACCGTGAACCTGACTAGGATCAGGCATGTCCTTGCCTTTATGCACTGTTACGGGTTCAAACGGAAGTGGACGCGTAGCCATGACCCCTGGGTAAAATCCAGGAAATCTATTTGTTCCGTTTCATTGCATTCGTAAATGCTTTGAAAACATTCGGTGCGTTTACTCTTCAAGGCATCCTTCGGACATACAGGTTATTCAATATCTGAACAATGATCGCAAAGAAATGTCTGTATCGCTGGAGACGTCTTTAAATGTTTGTGCCACTCACATTCCCATATAGACACAACATTTACATTACATGATTAACGTAAAAATTATTTCCTTGTCATAGTGTCGGCATATCGACTATTGAGACTACGCCCTTGTTTAACTATAGCTAAATCTCTGAGTTGTTTTTGGCAATGATGACTGTAGTAGTAACATCAATAATACTCATATACAGTATGGGTAATTTTATCATATCTGTCAACATTGAAATTTTTAAAATGAACTTCTCCACCACGTTCATAACTTTGTAACTTGACGTTATGTGTATATTCAATGTACCTAAGCAAAAGTTTACCTTGCTTGTTTTGATTAGTACCATGCTGAAATCATTAGTACCATGTTGGGATGACAGGGATGGTATTTTCTTTAAGATACTGTGTTCGATAAAACACCATAGCGCCAGCAGCGATCGTACAAGTACGTGAATAGGACAGCAGTCCTTGTATTTTACATTCGATTAGATTGGAAAACTGAATAAGAGCCAATGCGAGAATATGTACGTCATTTTGACAATATACTAACAGTTCACGCTGAAAGTCAAATGTTTTTTCCCTTTTACAAATTGCTCATGCCATAAGGTAATAGCCTCGACATGTTTCTCCGATTAACTTCCTAGATCTTAGTAACCCAATTCTGAATATAATGCCACATTATTCTGATTCCTGGGGAATTAAAAGAGATGTGGAAAATCTCCCTTGCGCAACGATTCATCTAGCCTTTGTCGTTCACATCCCCGCGCATGGTCTCAATATCGTAGATAACGTATAAAAAATCCTCGATACTCTCTGGGTTAACGTAACAATTAGGGCTTTCATTTACATACTCTGTACACCGTTTACAAACATGTTCACCACAAACATGCTTTCCCTTTCTGCAGTGCCAATCAAGTTTTAAGCCACACTGAGCGCATACCTGAACATGATCACATATAGATTTACCTTTAACCTTTACAGCATGTCTGTCAAAGCATGTTTGATTGACAAGGGTTCGATTAAACTTGTCACAATATTGTTTAGTTTCATCTGTACTTTCTGTATCGGGATGATAGGTTTCACAGTTAGTACACAGATAGGGACATGTGTGATAGCGACGGTGTAGATAGGGAAACATCATGTTAATTAATGAACATTTATACATTCAACTCCAACAAATTACTATAAGCTATAAAAAAAATTATTCAACAGGTAACAGTGTTCATTGCAATTACATGCGAAAATATTAACATTTTTCCAGTCAATACAGTGTTTTCCTCGGTTCTTTGACAATGTAGTGTTGCCTACGTGTACGTATAGCTGTTTTGTTACTAAATGTATTACATTAAAAAATAGTGATTAATTCATAATGGAGGTTACTAAATATAGTAAATAAAATAATTTAAGCACCTTCCCTTCTTTCTACATATTTTATACCCCTAGCTGTTGTCCCCTTACGTATAATAACAGAGAAATTATACCAAAGTATACCTTGATTGATATTTAATAAACGCTCCAAGTTTCATAACAATCACATTATTCTTTCTAGACATTTAAATATATTTGTATGTATACTATGTCCACTGTTTATTGCACCACATAATATTGCTTTCAGATCTCTTCAATTTGAAAGAAAAAAGATTTGCTTTATTACCACAAACAAAGACATAAAATAGAATACAATACAATTTACAGGTATGACAATTTTCAATAAACAATAATACAAATATACAAAAATGTCATGAATAAAAACGACGTTGAAACTACCAGAATATATGAAACTTCCATTGAGTTACAAAAATATACACTACTTCCTTCTTTTGTAAGAAGTGTTGCATTCTCCAACAAGACCCCAACAATAATCCCCCATCATTGGAGAATCCCATCGTCCCTGGTACCTTCTCTCCATTGCCATTATATCTTGGTGAAATCTTTCTCCCTGTTTGTTTCTGACAGCACCTATGTTAGCAGGAAAGACGCTAAGGTGGAAATGTAAAAAGGGGATTTTTAAAGATATCCTACAACTTAATTCTTTGTATATCTATAGCATGTCCTGTACGATTTTACTGTAATTCTCCGCTTTGTTATTGCCAAAAAGGTGCGCACAACACACTTAAATGCTGTACAGGCAGCTAATTCAGCACTGTTTAACTTGCTGCCAAAGTTATCATCAAGCATTAGTTTCCTAATCAGGGGACCAAGAAAGGGGTAGCACCATAAGTCCTAAATTTCAGAAGTCCTAAATTGCACTAGTCCTAAATTTCAGAAGTCCTAAAAGGCAAGAAGCCAGCTCACTGGATTTTGCAGAAGTCGGAAATTGCAGAAGCCCTAAATTGCACAAGTCCTAAATTGCACAAGTCCTGAAAGACGAGAAGCCAATTTTCTGGATTTTGCAGAAGTCCTAAATTGCACAGGTCCTAAATTGCACAAGTCCTAAATTGCACAAGTCCTAAATTGTACGAGTACTAAATTGCACAAGTCCTAAACTTGTTTTGTGGCGCTCCTATCGCCTCGCAAGCCTGTCTCGACCTTACATTGCTATATGGGAATATGTATTAACTTGAAAATGTCTCAATATTCAGGAGCCTAAATACCATTTTTTTTTGTTAACTTACGTGTGGGTTTGATTATCCACTGTTATTAGACTAAGCCTTTATTTAGCTCTTACAGGCATTCTTTATTACTAGATCATTTTATCATTAAATGCCGTTAGTCAGGGAAAATTGTTGGTTTGGAAAATTGAAATCAGGGAAAAAAGATTAAAGTCATTTTGTAAGAACTCTGTAAAAAACCTCTTTGCAGCAGGTATTAGGCACAAGAATCTCACTAACATCTTATCTATTTATCATAAACTAAGCTCAAACTGTTTTTCTTTTCAATTTTTCCTACCTTTTGTTTTTATATTAATGAAAAGTTTTCAATTACTAAGTGTGATTTAATTGAGCAAACTCTGTTGTCAGTTATCAATCATTTTAATTTTTCAAAATTTCATAGAAAAATGGTCATTAAAGTTATATACATACATACATACATATATATATATATATATATATATATATATATATATATATATATAGTGTTAATGAATAACACCAACAAATTTCTGAATGTGATTCTATATGACAAAAGAAGGAAAAAAGTCTCTATCAACCCCTGTCCGAAAATTCGTAATTTATTAATTACAGACAACCGAAAATTGAGATTTTTGAATTTTTTCAGTTGAATATTGTCAAAAGTAGCAGCCGTAGACCGAATGAGGCATATTACCATTAAACACTCTTACCCTCCTCTATTCAAATTGTACCTAGGTGCAAGGGCGCCGAATTCTGTGTAACTTTGTGAGGACCGATTTTTTTTATTTTTGCCAGATAAGAGTCTAAGAAGGCACATATGATAAAAATTTAATTCAGATTTTGCCAAAAATTGTATATTCATAAAAAAAACACATATAATATTATACATATAGTCATTATCAAGGCTTCCCCAGGCCCAGCTATTACATAATTTAAATATGTTTGTATAACGTCGTTAAAAAAATCACTAAAGCATAATTATGTTCTAACTAATAAGAACAAAGTTTCTGCTGTTACTAGAAAATCAACTTAGGAAATAACAGAGGAATTATTCAGCTTCTCCAAATGTGGTTCTCTTTCCGTCCGACACACCCTTATGCCGTGCTACTGCTTTACTGTACAAATATTGTATTTTTCTTCTTTTATTCTTGGTTCTCTATCTCGACAAGCATGGTTCAATAAGTTTCTGTCTCGCCTACAGTGAGGAAAAAATATTTGGACAAGTTGAACAAAGAGGATAAACAGACTTATCACACGCAAAACGTGGCCCATTTCGAAATCTCTTGTCATTTTATGATAATTTGGATACGTTAGATAAAATGCTATAGAAATAACTAGTACTCGATACACCTGTAAGGTAACAGGCAACGAATTAGTGACAACTACGTAAATTCGTTGCAAAAATGTATTTCGATAAGCCCATACTACTCTCGAAAGAAATGTTTTAGGTACCCTATTGTGTACGAGAGCACTCTGCGTGGTGTATTGATGCAATCCACACCGTGTCAGGCATAAAGAAGCAGCATGGGGAACAAAGTGAGATGAACAAGATTGGAACTGCTCACTTTAATTTCAAATTACATGGGGAAGGTAAAATGTACTCAAACATGGCCAAGCTTGTTGGAAACCATGCTCTAGCGTTGGATACATCATAAAGAAACATAAAACAGTATAATTATTGGGGATTCGTTCTGGTCAACTAAGGTAACTAACTGCCCGGAATGAAACCTACATTCTTCATTCTGTGAACAAAACTCAAAGAATTAGTGCTAAAGAATTGACTATTTCACTTGTCTGGAATATGCAAGTTAATGTAACAAATGCCTGGAAAATTGAAAAAAAAAAAGTTTTTTTTTTTCTAGGATGAGACGAAGATAAACTTGTATTGTAGTGATGGATATCAGGACGTGTGGCGAAAGACGAATGAAGCTTTCAGAATGAAAGAACATTGCTTCAATTGGTAAAAATGTTGGAGGGTCTGTTATGATTTGGAGTTATGTAATTACTAATGAAGTGTTCAGTATTCATACCTTGGATACACATCTAAATCCCAATTGTTCCCATGAATTTTGGATTGTTTGTGGTGTAACATTAACTTGCATATCTTAGGCGAGTAAAGTAGCCAAATTTTTAGCACTAATTCTTTTAGTTCTATTCACAGAATGATGAATGCATGTTTCATTCCGCGCAGTTAGTTTTTTTGTTGGCCAGAATGGATTCTATTCCGCAATAATTGCTCTGTTTAATGTTTCTTTATAATGTATCCAACGGTAAAGCATGGCAGGCAGACAAGCTTGGCTTTCCTGACGTGATGTGGATTGCTTCAATACACTACGTAGACTGCTATTGTACACAAAAGGATACCTAGAACATTTATTTCGAGAGTAGTATTGGGTTGTCCAAATACTTTTTTGGAATGAATTTACGTAGTTCTCACTCTCTCGTTGCCTGTTAACTTACAGGTGTATCGAGTGGTAGTTAGTTCTATAACATTCTATCTAAGGCATCCAAATTATCATAAAAGAGCAAGAGATTTCGAAATGGTCCGTGTTCTACGTGTGATGCAGTCTGTTTTTCCTCTTTTTTGAACTTGTGCAAATACTTTTCTTACCCGCTGTATATAGTTTCCCTATTTATATGTTGTATTAGAAACTCAAAATTACGGTATTAACGGTAAACAATAATTGCATTCAAACAGCAATTTGACGGATATATTTCCTAGTGCAAGTTTACTCTCACAGTTTGTGAGTTCTTCTTGTCGCTTACTTTTCTTGTATACTTTTTCTTTTTCTTAAATTATGTTTCTATATATGACAAAATCACGATGAATGATCCTTAACCCTCGGAACGCCAGGATAATTGCATCTCACGGAACGCCTAGATTAGTCATTTTCGACCCATGTATATTTCTCGTATCAAATAAAGTACTTGTTCAAAATCAAGGTGTTTTAGAGAATGGGTGCATTCATTGTATTGTATTGTATTTACTGCACTGTATTGTATTTATTGCATTTTATTATATTTACTGCATTGTATTGTATTTATTTATTATATTTTATTTTTTCAATTAGATCCTACAAAATAATGAAAAAAATACCGAAAAATTAATATATCATATTAACCGTGTAATCATTTTCATGGCTCCACAAAAATGAAGGTAGCATGAGTCTCTTAGTTATTTACACATATAAAGTACTACATATAAAATTACCAGAATCAAACTACCTTACTCTCTCACTTTCACATGTAAAGCACACCGTATCTGTCGTATTCTGATCCTTGCAAATGAAGCGATTACATTGCTGACAGTTTGCGGAGTACTTGTCTTTACCACTACACAAGCAGCATCGTCCACCTTTCTTCGCTCCTTGATTGAGAAATTATAAAGTGTAGGTCGTTTGTAAAGAGAAGTGTGATCATTAGAACCGACAACAATTTGTTAATTTAATATAAAGTGACATTTAAAAATAGTTACACAAAACGCCAAGATTGGGTCAAATTGCCTCATGCTTGATTTTCTTAAATTAATACACAATAAATTCATGGGTTTAACGTCATTTTCTACCATAAGATTTTTGGCACATACGTGAAGAATACATAGAATTTCACTCTTCCATTTAATGACTAATGGACAAAAATAATATTTTGACTGTATGG
>JAGDQP010009087.1:0-60576 GCA_022664845.1 Lepisma saccharinum
TTGTGGGGTATCGTTGAACAGCTTTTGATGAATAATCTACAAATCAATAAACCGTTTCTCGATAGCTCTCATATAAGGCGAGATTTGAATTTTTGAAAATGAAAAAAAAACAAAAACTTCGAGATCTACCTCAGCCTGTAGGCCTACCGAAAGGGATTTTTTTAATTAAAATATGATTTTTAAATATATAAATATATCGAAATATACGATAGTAATAATGGAATGTTGCATTGTCACCCGAGTTGTGTCGGTGTGCAAAATGTCATCATTGTATGACGTCGGGAAATGAGCTAAATTAACGTGGCAAGATTTGAGGACAACACGAACCATTGTGAACTAAAGAAAAGAATGTAAAAATGCAGACACGCGCTTCAATACAATATATGTAAGCAATAAACGATATCCATATGCGATATTCAACAGTAGATAATTCTGCTTAATTCACATGTGAAATATTATAATATAATGTGATACTGGAATATCCTCCAGAAATCTTCATATGTTTATTACGTGTCTCAAAAGATGGAAAAAAAAGGATTTTACGTTGTTGACATTTCTAGTAAAGAAAATGGTGCAAAGGAAGATATGGAATAATTGTTGTAATCAATGTCTAATAGTACTGTAAAAAGAAACAAAGAAACTCTCTTATTTAGATTTTGATATTGTCGACATTGCGACTGTTGTGCTGCATTTATAAAAGACATGACAAGGTCGAAATATCGTATAATAACATGACCAAATCCTGTTTACCATTTAGCTTGAATGGCAACATTAATTGCATACGTACACGTAACAAAAATATAAAATCCATTAACTGATTTAGTGCTTAATGGAAAAGCACTTTGTTCCCATTGTTGCAAAATATTGACGAATGGCCTATAATTTACCGTCAAAGCGCGACATAATAATGGTAGTTTCAAACAGAATCTACAGATATTATGAATGACCTTTTCTGTTCGTAAGGAAGTGTACATGAACATCAAAGCAAGGAAACTAATATTTCAAATGGTTTTAACAATTTACTAAATAAGTTATGTATATGTGAGTAAATGTTTTGTTTCTTATAGATTTCCTGTTTACATACGAAAGCCTAGGCTGAGGTCTTGTAAAATTCTTCCTATATTTTTATTTGATAACTATTTATCAATGTGTGGATATGTTAGTGATAATACGAGGGTCATCAAATAAATATGTTGAAAACAAAAACGTTTTTGTTCTCTGAAAAACGGTGTGGTATAAAACTAACGAGTTGAGAAATTTTGTTTAAGTCTGTTAGTAACACTAAAAAAGTTGCATGCCAACGCCATAATCTCAATCAACAGTTTGGGACAAGCCGACATAGAGGTACTACTATTCTCCATAAAATTCCATTGTGAACCAAGTACAGTCATGTGTTTTTCACAGCAATAAACGAAAATGCATCGACCGTCCAATGCGAATTAACCACTATTTATGGGGAAGAGTGTATGGCAGTGACGTTGGCGTGCATCGATTATGGAGGACTAATGAGACTTTCACGAAGAATAGTCTAGAGGAAGGCTTACTACCCCATGACATGACGCTATTGCTGCACTTCGCATGGTTTCGAAAACAGTGTTCGAAATTCGTCGGTTACCAGTCGTATTTTGCGACAAAAAATACAAAGTAGATGACTAAACATTATTATTCAGTCAACAAATTTTTCAACGAACTACTTTCCTCTGAAACTGATTTTTTTTCGTCCACTGTTCAAGATACGCATTTAATAGAAATTCTGAAAGACCAAAGGTTTTTATTATATTCATAGTCATTTTGCAAAGCACGAAGGCAGTTTGTGAATCTTTTCAAAACAGACATTCGAAATCGTTTGCTTGTGACTACCGTCGACGACGTATTGATGGCTAACCTGCATGGTCTTAACATAGGAGATTTACAATGCTGCAAATGCAATGAATTTGTTCTGGAGGTTAAGATACCAGACTTTAATCATAACTTTAAATGTGTTTTGAACATAAAAAAAGTAGAAGAACTGCCAACATTTATAAACACGTTATAAGTCTAATTTGAATTTGAAGGGTTTGTTTTTGTTGTAATAGAATATTCTTAACAATAAAGGTAAATTAATTAGTATTACTTCCTTCAGATAATACTGTCACTTTGTTTTAACTTGTGCTCGACGAAAAAAAAATATTACAAATATTGCCGACGTATAAAACAATGTTTGATATTATGACACATATCATTATCTATCAAAATATGTTATATCTATTTATTTAAAGATTGCACACTGATGTGATTCGTATATTAATTAGCAGATATGTCTTTTGTAGGCATTAATTACTAAGATGGGCTACTAAATCTATTTAATATATTAACGTATTCATAATATAATTTTTCTATTTGCAACCTTGGTAAAATAAACTGGAGAATAAGCATTGACTCTTAGTGACCAAAATCAAGGGTGAAGGTGTCATTTGGTGGTCAACATACACTTTCCAATTTCAAACAGTAGGCGGAAATAGATTGTCGCCTAACAGTAGAAGAAATCTTCCCGCGTCTGCCTCCTGAGATGAGAAATCAGGCCGATATTGAATATCGAAAAGTCTGCGCAAGGTGGTGCCTTGTTTACTTATGGCATGAACGAGAAGAAAATCTTTACGCAGCTTGCAATTCTAATCTTGGCTCAAATATTTCACCTTCTTCCCTTAATTTAAAATTCCTCGAGGTGGTCCAAAGTTGATGAAGTGATAAGAGACTGTAAAAAAACATTGAACCGGAGATATGCGATATGCGGTTCCAGCAACGTATTGAAAAACGTGACTATATACAGAAGTAATGTTAAAATTGAATTTTGTATGTATATGTTCTCACACTTAAAACTTGTTTTTATTATTTTAAAACAAAACAGGAAGATAGTAATTGTATAACTCTTGTATCGGATATAGTTACCTACACTGAAAATCGAATGGCACAACAAGCACACAAAAACTTCACCAAAAATGAACTTTATGTGAAACCTACAAACAAAATGTGAGTGTTTAGTGTATCAATGTGTATTTTATTGGCTTCTGGCACACAGTGCACATTTTGTACACGTTCAGTTCATATTGACTGTAATTTACATTATCTACACTTCGTTTTGAGATCACTTTTAGTACATTTGCCAATATTAAATGAACTTTTTGTGCATAAATTATGTATCAGTACACCAGAAGTTCATATATAATGCACTAAAAATGGAGCGTAGTTCATATTAATTTCACGAAAAGTCCACATATGCACTAAAAATGTGGTAAAACTGAAACATATTGTGAACATTTTTCGGGACATATTGTTAACTTTAAGTGTACCCATTCAGTGGATTATCAATGGTCAACCATGATATGAAGGTAAGGTAATATGAACTAGGTATGAAGTTAAGGTGATCTTTCTGTCTAATGATAAATCCAAAGTGAACACCAGATTTTACTTTTCGATTTGATTTCTCTGTTAAGGATCAATCCAAGTTGGATTTCCCGCCTTTTTCGTTTTACGTCAATTATTCAAATTTCAATAGAGGAAAACAGAAATTAACTTTCACAGACCAAAGTTCGTTTCGTCCTTCAATAAGAAGTACAATTACTTTTAATAAAATATTAATAGTAAACTCAGGATTGTGTGCAGACATTTTTTTGGACAGAATAATGTCCCTAAAGTGTCCCTGCGCACAATCCTGCAGTTACTACTAGCATTTAATTAAAACTAATTCAACTCAATATTGAATGACGAATCGAACTTTGGTCTGTGAAAGTTAATTTCTGTTTTTCTCTACTGAAATCTGAATAATTGACATAAAACGAAAACGGCAGGAAAACCCACTTTGATTGAGCCTTAGGGGAAATTTCATTAGCATAATTACGTTTTAAAGTGCAACAGAATATATAAAACTCAGTTTAATCATCTCTATTAGGATATTTTTTCAATTGATATAAGCTTTCATTTTATAGAGAGATTATTTTACTTAAATGAGGTATGAGTTCTTTCCACGTTAGCTGTTCGTCAAATGTATTGCTAAGATGATTTGTTTTGTTAACATCTTTCATCTGTAGATTTTGTAACCAAAGTAGTTTTATAGCGTTTTTCTTAAAGTCAAAAAATTAAGTTTGAACCAAGAAACAATTCTATAGAGATTTCATTATATATTGAAGTAATTCTTGTTCTGGATTTCCTGGGTTAATATGAAGATACACTGATGTGTCGTGAATGAATGATACTTCCGACACATAAGCTGAGAGGTTAGGTCACATAAATTCAGATTAATAAAGGGCCGAGAACACTCCTTTGAGGAATGACAGTAGTAAAAAACAAATTGAATGTCCTCAAGGGGGTCGCGGGTTGTGCGCAAGGAAGTCACGAAGGTAAGTGAAAAGATAAATTCTATGGTGAAAAGGCAAAAGTTACCATGTCCACTATTTAGTTTCGGAGTTTCATTGTGTAAGACATTATTTTTTGCGGATCCGTGATCTGGCAAATGTTCCCACTGGTATTCCCAGCTATTCATGAACCCAGGTATTTTGAACATGTATTCCGGAAACCGTATCAATTTTGTCATTATACAGATCCGGAGAAAATAAACGTTTTACGTGATGAAACAGAGAAACTAAAAAATGGACATATTAACTGTTGCCTTGTCACCATAGAATTTAAGTAAAGTTTTATAGGTTAAAACTAATAAATTTCAAAGAAGGTACTGTATTTTACTCTGTTTGCTATGTTTGAAGTTATTAAATATAATACAAACTAAATTAACTAAGCAAGTTACCAGTAATTGGTTTGAACTGCCTTTTTGAACGAAGTAGTTCCCGATCAGCTGGTCTCTGAACTGAACTGAATTTCGCATCTCTAGCTGCTTTCATCCAGTACAACCACTATCATACTTCATGCGGAGAAAGATCCCACTACTGTTCTAAATATCATTTTTGTATATGCTGAAGCCTTCAGCAGGATATTTAACACAAAGTGAAATGAAACTTATTATAACTAAGACAATTACAATTGTGGGTCTCCGGCTAGAAGACAGGTGAAAGGGGGTCGCGGGATAAAAAGATTGAGAAACACTGCCTTAAATAATACTCGATCTATATCTTTAAAGAAATGCATGAAATGTCAGATAACACGTAAATAACATCAAATTAGATGTGAAGATAAGTGAAGAAGTAGCAGATAACATAGTAAGAAATTAGGAAGGGGTAAAACAGACTTAACAATGTACTTGTCTTGAATGGCTACTTTACGGAGGATACAACTCATTTTTAGGGTGTTTCATGTTACCTGAGGGCGACAATTTTTAGTCGAGAGGGTTAGGGTAGGTTAGTTCAAGTTCGGTTAGTTTAAATAAACCGTTAATAAATACACATTTTAGTTTACCTAACTTCTTGACCAGAACAGTGACGTGCAATGACAGGAATATACAGTATATATAATAAATCACAGCCATATTCAATCCACTAGTGGATGAGGCCTCTCCCCGAAGGGAGGAGTTGGTCTACTGCTCCCACGCTGACCAGACTGTGATCGCCACTGTCTTTTATTCACAGCAGCTCCCCAGTTGTCCTCACGATGCTGGGTCAACACCGAAATTTTTTGAACCCCCACTGGGAATCGAACCAGGGACTGCTCGCACTGAAGTAGAGCGCGCTACCGACTAGGCTACGCAGGAGCTCATATATATATAATTATTCCCATACTGATAATAATAACTAAAATTTATCATAAATGAAAACTAACCTGAGTTACGAGGACCAATATAGCTAGGGTGACAATAAAATTTATGAATCTAATAGCCATAACTGAGAAGCACTAAATTTTCCATGTAAGAAATATGGTTGCACACATTATCGTTAATTATGGTATGTTGTTCACTTGTAGAGCTTGTAAACTACATTTTGTTTTGCGTTTGTAACTAATAAAATATTACGTCCGTAAAGATCCGAACGTATTTTAACATCCTCCTTTGTTATATTGGCTCACAACTCAAAATAAAATGTTATCAATGTTAACATCGTGAAAGTTTAGAAATTAATAATTTCCATTGCTCTTGAGTTTGTAATCAAACGTTTATACTATTGTGTTCTAGAAGATAAGAATGTACACAATGTGATATTTTTCTTCTAATATTCAAATACGAACTCTAATATTTTTCTCCTCATAATGAAGTCTAATTTAAAACGTACTGTAGTTATATTGAAGGACCAACTGATAATTGAATTCCATTAATAGAACGTAGTGCTTTAACAGACTGATCATTTTCCAAACTACCATCATGCTTTATCTACACATGCGATGAAGTATTGTATAACATTACAGCGAATACAATTAATTTGTTACTCAAAGTTATGTCATGCCATAAGAGTGTGAACTTCATTATAAACTTAGGCATTCTTTCTTCATTCCTCAAGCATAGACATAGAAAATCATAAGTGAGTCATCATCTCGAAGTAATATTCATATCTAGTATGACCCACTAAGTTGCGAAGTTGCTTTACTTTTATTTGTCTTCCTATCTTGTGTGAGTTGCCTCGCGTTGAAGACATTGACTTATTATTAAACTGTTCTCAAGAATAATATTAATTTGAGAATTTTAAATAGAGAAGTTCAGAATTCTCTTCAAACTCTACTTCACATTCTCATAACGACATGACTATTTATTTATTTATTGTCAACACACCAGGCTTTATAGCCCAATTACAGTCTCGATACTTAAAATGTTGGTTTACAGACCTTTTTATTACAGTATCTCTATATGCTTTGGAAGACATATCACATATATCTAATTCATTGAAAGTTCTACATAATTCATTGTAGGCAGTACATATTCTCTTCATGACAGGTGGCGACTTCATCATTACATTAGTCCTTGCCTTTTTACAGTGGAAGAGAGCAGTGTTTTCTACGTAAGTTTTAAATTACGCCTTACGAAACTATAACAATGATTTTAACTGTGCAATCTAAGTCATTTTGAATTATTCTCCGAAGACATAACAGATAAGAAACGTTACCCCTTTGCTGTAACGTCAGATAATTAAAGTTTGAAAGATTGTATTGTAGTTTTCATAAGTAGGGTAGATCCGAGATACTTTATAGGTTAGATATTGAAGACATTTTTATTGTACTTTCTCTAGTTGTTACAAATTAAAGAGTACAGGTGAAAAAAGGGGAGGTGATTTCTTATGAAACGCATTTTATATTTTGTATATTTAATATATTACAGGAAATATGCGTGACTCAAACTATGTCTCATGAAAGACGAGAGCCTTGGCGTCTAGGCAGCAGAGCTGAAACGGGTCAAGTTTGGAACTGGGTCACTGGGTCTATGCTTAGGACCGGGATTGACCCAGTGACCCGAAGGAAAAAAGCAGAGTTTTGATTCATTCCTCATTATACGCTGTCGCGTTTGAACAGTATTTCTTTCATGGGTGACCGAAAACAGGGTGTTACACCGAGAAAACGGAAATGACAACGCCGAAGTTTCTAACAATTGTAATAACATATGGAAAGTCTTATATTCCTGAAAAGAACAAAAGTCTCATATCCTCTGAGATAACAAGAGTCTCACGTCCCCGGAGAAGTGATAGTTTAAGTCCCCCTTCCATCGGAAAGGCTGCACAGTAAAAAAAAAAACTGTTATTTAAAATTGAAAGAAACCCCACTTTGCACGGAGAAACGATTTTCTAAAAAAAAAAAAAATGAGATATCAACATTCTCAATGGAAAATGAGAACATGTTAGTTTAAAAAACAAGATTGATGATCTTATTTCCAAACCGGAGTGTTCCCATTTTTAATTATATGAGAATGCTGACATCTGATTTCTAAGAAAATTGTTTGTCGGTGAGCAGATAAAAACTTTGTTCTAAATGTTAACAGACTTTTTTTTCTTTTTCTTTTTTTTTACTGTGAATTCTGAAAGATTTTGTGTACCCAATAAATGACAGTATTGATTCAAACCACAGGAAGAAGAGCAGGTAAAATCTAGTCAAGGCAGGTCACCGGGTGAAGATTCGATCTTCGGGTCGCCGGGTCACATAGTCAGTCGGGTCATTAATGTTGAGACCAGGTCAATCGGACCATTTGGATCAAGTTTCGGACCTGGTCACCGGGTTGCTATGTCCGGGTCAGACCTAGTCACCGGGTTCTGATTTTAGTTCTGCTAGTCTGTGCTAGAGGTCCTTCTACACAGCTTCTACATCTGTCTCGTAACTAGTGCTATGCTAACGGTATGATTATGATAGGGAGATCGGATTCTTTACAAATACCGGCTACTATTCTGTTGAAATTATTGATTAACAGTTGATATAAAATATGGTTTTAAAAATGAAGACTACATACTTTAATTGTAACTAATGTTTGGTAATGTTAAATAATACAGTTTTGTACAATAATTTTGTTAGGCATACCATGATAAAATTATTGAAAAGAATTTTATTTATTAAAGCATTATTTTTATATTAAAAAACGGTTCTTTTACAAAACAACTAATGAAGTGATTACTAAAGAAGGCTTGAAAACTTTCTTTCAAAATGCTGGTTCACATGGTTCATTAAAAGTAGATTATAAAGTCCTCAATTATACTTCATTTCAAAGACAAAATATTTCGCTAGAATATTACACAGAGGATATCAGAAATACATTAATGTTACTCGTTGCAGAATCCTATTCATCAAACTGTTGTCAAAGAATTCTTTCATCAAGGAAATAGGGCACATTTGGTACTCGATTGGTCATTGGAAACTGCTTAGGTTGAATCTCTTGAGCATAATTCTACTCTATTCATCATAGTTAATAACGTTTCGTATTAGCACTCGAACAAACAACTGTTACCATTAAGACTGGCCACACAGATGATCTTACAAGCAATAGTTACAAGAAGAATTTGGTGATTTGTAAGTACAATGAAGTTGAAACTAAGCAAATAGTGCTCTAGAAGAAATTCAACTGAAGTTCATTTTTCCTTTATGCAGCAAGGACATAAGACACATGAGGTAAGATATCCTATATTACGTAAAGAGTTTTTACATGTATATGCCAGAGTCCGTTTTCAGACAAAAAATATTGTACATTATCTCGACGTCAATACGTACACAAACGTTTCCACTTAAGAGGGCTCCTCGCTCCAACCGCCACATTTTTAACATTTTTCAAAGTATTTCAAAAACTAAGAGCACTATCAAAAATATAAGAACATAACATACTAGAACTTACAAATTACTATGAAATACAATGGACAGCGATCTCGAAATGTTGTGCATTGATTAGTACTCAGACTTTAATAAAATAATTACGTCATAATCTTTGAAAACGTATTACTCATTAATGGACAAGACCTCGAGATCGCTGTCCATTGTATTTGATAGTAATTTGTAAGCTTTAGTACGCTATGTTCTTACATTTTTGATAGTGCTATTAGTTCTTGAAACATTTTGAAAAATGTTTTAAAAGGGGGGTGTTGGAGCGAGAAGCCCTCTTAAGAAAAAATATTTTATGGAAACAACAACGCGTAACAGAATGGGAGTAATCATATTCATTCTACCACAATATACCACAAATACAATGAAATCAGGGCATTTTGAGTTAAGTAACAAGATTCAATTTACATATTTAACGACGTGTGTAAAGTGAAGAAATTCTCCTTGAAGTGAAGTAAAATGATCTTTAAAAATTTGCCATAACCAATTATTTAATTACAGTGGAAAGATCCTTTCTCGAACTGTTAGACACATTTCTATAAATGTTTATTTCCTAAATACATTTATTTATTTTAAATTTGCTATGTAATTGGAATATTGCATGCTGGCTTTATAATTAAATTATTGCGGAGTGGCTTTGTTTTATGTCAAATGATACTCCTCTTATTAGAACTGAATACAGTAATTAATATAACATGCAAATCAGTCCCTGTGGCTAAATATCTGATAATTCAATCACATGAAGTGACTTTAAATATTATTTTGAAGATAGCTCGTGAATAAAGTAGAGTAGTTGCATATTAGTATGATAACTAAAACCAGCATTGATAGAGTATATAGGATCCAGCAGGGAGGTATGGTGTTTTAAAAAGACTCACATACTTATTTTTAAACAATTTTCAGAATTTATTGTTATTATCCATTAATGTTACGTTGCTATTTGAAATTACATATTGAAACATAAGAAAAAAATACTCAGCTGCAAAAAATCACATCATTTTGTCCATTATTGTCGAGGCATTCTTGTAGAGTACTGGTGAAATTGTCCATACACCTTCTAAACATGGCAGGCGGAACTCTTTGAATTTCTCGCGTTATGGTATCGGAAAGATCTTTAAGAGTACGTGGTTTGTCAATGTAAACTTTACTTTTTAGGTAGCTCCTTAAAAAATAATCACAATATGATAGGTCTGGTGACCGAGGAGGCCACTCGACATCCCTACTACAGAACGCTCAGTTTCAGTGAAAACGTTGTAAACAAACACACGATGCGCTACAGAGCAGCGCTCCATTGCTACTTAATGGCATGTGGCAACGAGTACATTCAACCATTCTAGTTCATATTCGACCCACCGTAGCGCGCATGACAGTCTTTTCAAAACCAGCATACCTCCCAGCCGGACTCTGTATAAATGAATATTTACATGTACGTTTGTGTGTCTGTTACTCATACAAATCTACATGCATTCATTGATTTTGCTTACATGTGCAGCAAATTCTGCATACATGTGCATTAGGTACTGAGTCAGGTCGTAGAGGTAGTCCAGTTCTAGTTGTCAGCAAGGTTGATTGATTTAAATCAGACGATTTTTTTTTAATTCAATGATTTAAATCAAAAATAGAAATAAAGTACTGTATTATTAATCATTCTGTCATCGTTCATCATAATTATGTAAGCTGGAATCATATGTAAGCTTGAAATTTACCCTTCAGTACTTATGTGATGATAGGCTCTTATGTTGTAAACCAAAACCAAAGTGATCGACCTAGAATTTTAACGAAATATTAGATTGATTCATTTTGATTGGCGAAAGTTTAGAACACAGGAACCAAATTCACATTATGAGTTTACAACTTGTGTTACAAATATGTTTATTTATGTAATACATATGAAAACGAACACACAGAATAACAGAAAATCTAGTGTTTGTTTACAAAACAAATTCTTGTTTCGTAACATTACCTACTTTGTTTATTTGTATCGAATTATTTGATTTCTCCACAAATTGCTCAGAAGACAGCAATTCATACTCAATGGAAGTAGTTTACCTATGCATATGCTGAAGGATGAAAATGCAAACCTGCGTATCCTCTATTGATTTGACTGCATTAAATAGCTCTCATTGAATTTAATTTTATTTAAGACCTGAAGGAAACTTTGGATTAAACCAAATGGATGATGATGGGAGAATTGGTGGAATGAAAAAAGTGGGAGGAAACAAGAGAACCCTGAGAAAACCCACGCACACGTCTTTTGTTCACCACAAAGCCCACATAGCACGAGCTGGTATCGAACCGGGGACCCCACGTACCAGAGGTGAGTGCTCTATCACTGAACGACCGCGGCTACAAAATAGTTCTCATACTTTGTGGAATATTGTCATAAAGTGTTCCCAAATTGATAATGCAATTTTGATAGCTGAAAACTAAGTGAAATGAAATAAAATTTATAGTAAACTTAAATCCTAGAATATTTCGTTAGGAAGATGTAGCCTGGAAAAAAGAAGCAATTGTGATTATAAAATTTACAGTTGCTTAGGAAGAAAGGAAGACACAAACGTCAAAGGAAAGCTGATACGTAGACACATTGAAAATTGTTTCTTTTTCGAACTGAATTACGGTGTATACCCCACTAAAATCATTCATCGGGTATCGACGAAAGTGGATGAATCAAAAAGTCACGCAATTTGTTGGAGGTAATATAAAAGATGTTGGAAATGGTTACCTTTCACTTCTTCGCACATGTGCACCCTTTTGATCCTGTTCCTGAAGACCTCTGGAGTGTATCACATGAAATGTTGTTCACAGTACGTTGAATATTCGTCTTCAGTTCATCAAAGGTGTGCGGTTGCGTTACGTAGGCCGCAGAAATCAGAAATTCCCAGAGGAAAAAGTCCGGCGGAGTGAGATATGGAGAATGGGGAAGGGCATTGTGGCTTCGTAATGATGCACCCAGGTAACACAGATGCAAGATAGTCCATGCTCACACGAGAGGTATGGACTATTGCGCTGTCCTGCTGAAACCATGATCTTTCCTTTTCCTCGTTAGTCAGAGAGTCAAAGAATTGCGTGACCAGCCGAAGGTAACGTTCACTGTTTATTGTTGTTTCGAAAAAGAGAATAAAAATTCTCTATCGAGACATGGCACACAACACGCCGAGCTTTGGGCGTGAAGGGGAGACTCATGCAGTACATGGGGATTGTCAGTCAACCATTAACGGGAATTTTGTGAATTCACGTACCCGTCGAGGTGAAACCATGCCTCATCAGACAAATACCAGTCATCCAACTCCTCCCCATCAGGCGTCACGTGTTCCATAAACCAATTACTGTACGTTACACGCTTCATTAAATCACCATCCATTAACTCCTGCACAACTCTTATTTTGTACGGACACATTTTCAATACTTTTGGTACAGCAGTATGAGCTGTACCATAAGACGCACCACTCTGGCCACATAACCTGCGCAGTAACTTATGGATGTTGCTGCACTGATATCCGTTACTTTGCCTGCTGTGAGAACTTTTGGTCTAGCTTTCGGGGTGCATCAACCACACTCCCTGTTCTCTTAAACTTATCATACATACGTTTAATTGTTGATTTATCCGAAGGTGACTTCTCAGAATACGCCTCTGTGAAGCATGCCGCAGTGGTTCCGTAACTCAAACTCCGTACGTACTGTTCCTAAATGAAGATCCGTTCCTCAGATGAGTACACCATTCTGTTGTGGACCTCTACTCTGCTTTCTGCCTCAAGTATCACCACCAGTGCAACACAATAGAAAACAAATATTACATGGGTTGCGTGACTTTTTGATCACTCTGTAGAAGTTTCCTATATGTTAATTCCCTTTGTAAAATACACTATAAATAATTAACGCTATATCTTCCTTCCTTTTGAAAATTATTACAAGTTGTTGTAATTGCATATTTTCCATGGCTATCAGCGAGCACCACATATTTGTGAATTTTACTTTAGTTATTACTGGTTAAGGTACTTGAAAGGAAGAACTAACGTCGTAGATTTTTCAGTACAGCAAGTTATTTAAATAAAAAATCGATTTAAATAAAAAATCAACATTTTTTTTAATCAATTTTTTTCAACCCTGGTTGTCAGTGTTGAAAACCTATTTAAAATTCAACTTTTCAAGTTAATTCCATCGTATCCACACTAAACTTCGAAATATGCATGATTCAACACAGTAGAGAAATGCTGTGGGTGTCCGCGTTCCCGCGCACTCTTTTTTCAGTGTTACAATCTACTTTAAATTTCAATTTTTCAAATGTCCCCATATAGTTGGAACTATCAACACCAAAGCTGCCATGACATTATTCGACACCATTGAAAAAATACTATGCAAATCCCCATCCTATAAAGCCCCAGTTGTCAGTGTTGCCAATTCACATTCTATCCCTCAATAACGAGCGGGTATATCAGTTAGTTATTAATAAAATTAATAAAAAATATTTGGAGCGTGGATGGAGGAATCAGGTAGTGAGAACTAGTTAGAAAATTTAACAGGGTTTTAAAAACATACTATTATAGGAAAGGAGGGTAAGAGACGTGGTCGGACAAGTCTTTTTTCCGGTGGTTGACAACACTGAGAGAAGAGTACCAGTCGTATATGGAGTCGCACGTTGGTATGCTCTGTTTGCTGTAGTTTGGTGTTCATCAATCAATTTTTACAGGAGTAAGAAGTAAGTTTGTATAATAAGGCAATATTTCTATAATTTTAGAAGTTAAGCAATAACAAATAGCATTTGTAAAGCGTTTCATGGGCTGGTTGCGTTTGTTGGAGAGCAAAGCTTGCTACAGTAGTCAAATAGTGGTATGACTGAAAGAGGGTTATCTGTTCAGTACTAACAATTAATGGATTAAAAGTGAACGAAGACAGTGGGAGGGCAAGAGTTCACATAGCACAAGAGGGTAAGGATTCGCACGAAAATGGTGAAAATAAGAGATGGGTTCCAAGGCAGTTGCAAGAAATCAGAAATTCCCTCTAGAAGCCTCGTCAAAGAACGCTCACTTAGTATACCAGAACAGGTAAAGAAGAACAAACAATCAAGAAAAATAAACGAGCATTACAGTTCTGAATCCTCAACTTCTAGTTCAACAAATCAACACCATGGAACCACATCTTTCCGAGGCTATGGGCAGACATTTGAGGATGACTGGGTTCTGTGCGGGAATTGTGGGTAGTGGTGGCATGAGGATTGCTGGGGATATGAAGGAAATAATCCCTTTATTTGGGATCGTTAAGTGAACACTTTTATCCTCCATCAATACCCGGCTTGTCGCGCAAGAGTACGCAAGTAGTCTTTTTTTCTATTTATTCAGAAATGGGGTTTGTTTCCAGCTAGTTTCATTCTCAGACACTTAGAAGATATTACAATGTTCCCACAAGCAAATTTTCATAAAAATTGAATGAAAAATTAACGATTGGTAAAGTATAATAAATTAGGAGCGCACTCTTACTCTCTTTCCTATACATTAATTGATGGCGTGGAATGCAAAGTGTTACTAGAGAACTGCCCAAAATTGGCAAACGAGTTGTTCCATCTCATCTGAAAGAAGTATTTGATTTCATGTTTTGTATGCAAATGTTTAGCGTCTGAGGGCAAGGAGTACAAACACAAGTATCGGGAAAATCCGGAGCTTCGTGTGTGTGGACTATTTTAGCATTTACATGTCTGTACCTGACAGGTAGAACCACGTAAGATCAATTTTGGCCAAAACGTGAATGAATGTAGTTTTGTATAGAATTCAAAGGTCTCACACAATGGTTCCATGATTCTTATTGTAAACATGTTAAAAAAAGTGAGTTTATTTTTTACTTTCTCCATTTAGTTTCTATGTGAAAGAAAGTAGGTTCTTTTTTCTTGAAAACAAGGATTTGTGACTTTCGTGTTTCTAGCTCTCAGTGTGTACCTAAATATCTTCAAATTTATTTAAACAATCAACGTCAAATTTCCATGCACAATAAAAACTATGTTCTGGTAAACTTCTGTGCTCGGTACACGGCGCCTGGACAGAGGAGCACATAGTTATTACGTCATTGGGCATTGTGTTGGCGATGACTACTCATCACGGTGTACGATAATCTCCTATCTTACTTATCTTACACCGTGTTACTCTATCAGATTTCATGGATTATCCATTTCTGGAAGTATCCTCGTTAGCAAATTCTAAGCATAAAAATATTATCCTCTATTAAATCCTTCTATAGCAATATGTATTGTAAATTTTCTTAATCATAATCTACTTCTTGTGTCTATCCTTTCAATGATACTTATTGTTAGTTTTTTGAACTATAAACAAAATCAATACACAAGTAAATATTTATGTAGAAATTATACCAAAAATATAAGGAAAACAAAAGTTACATAATAAACTAACAGTGTGGTCAATGTTTCTACGGCAAGTACAAAAAGTTGAACAACAATATTTCTTCTATAATTTATCATCATGAAAACATGTGACAAGAAAATAAATAGCTTTGTTTGATGGCAGTTTCTAAATTGAAAGTATTATCCAAGCAACAACAACATATAATATTAATGTTACTTTATATGATTTTATTTATTATCTGAAATAGTTTTCAATAAAAATAGGTAACTTAGTTCATTCAAAATTAAGGAATAAGATTAAAACAATTTCAATTCTCCTTGCAAACCTATAGTTCATAGAAGAAGAAAACTGTGCTCAATTCTCACAACTACTATTGACATTGCACGAGAGGAAAAAAATACGTCAAAATGGAACTTCATAAACTTTCTTATTTGCGTCTAACTTGTCACAAACATAATTTTAATACGTACGAAATATCAATCATTTTGCTAGCATTTCTGTAAAACCGGACATTTCAAAATTAATTGTTTTGAAAGTTATGAAATAAGTTCTATGATTTATTATCGAAAACAAGCAAATCTTATCTACAATTAGCTTGAGTTAAAAATATTTTGTTAATATTTTATGTCAGATTTAGCAATGATGAGTGAAATAATATTTAATATAACCATTTTATCTACTTCAAAATTATAAATCTAGTTACACAGTAATATTATATATTACTTTACTTGTAATATTATGAAGACAATTTTTATTTCAAAGTGCAAGTCATATGTGTGTCACATTTATTAGAGCAGTATTTTCAGATCAGAAACAATTGCTTATGTTTTAATAGAGAAGAAATTCTTTGTCAAGGTATCAATATTTCAGATATTAGATTTCACGTTTTAGCCTAGCTGCATGTAAGTATCTTATGCTGTGTGAAGCAACGTGCATCTATTCACAATCCATTGAACACCAGTTTGTATTTGAGCTCCCATCTACACGTTTAGGGACGATTTGAAAGGGGTCTGTGGGGTTCAACGCCTACTCCTGAAATTAAGATATTTATGTAAAATTATTATATTTTTTTATGTGATAATATATAGGACATGGGGGGACAATAGGACTTACCTATTGTAGATAAGTCGATACGTAACGTATATCTCGTGAAAGTAACACTCCCCGCGTGATAACAGGGTGTAAACGATAGAGTTATGACGTATTTTCATGTACGCGCTACACCGAGCGCTTTGTTTGCGATTTCTACAAGTATCCAATATATGTATGGGGTCTAGTATCAAAACCTACCATATCAATTTTTTTTTTTTTTATCAAAATTGAGTTATTATACAGGTTTGATGGAGTATTTCACTACCTACCAAATGCACTATTCGCAATTTTCTAGTCTAACCTATATTCCATTGAAAATGCATTGCAAAAATTGGTGTTTGTTTCAAAACCTGCCATATCTTTTTAAAAATTGTTGCGCGAGTTTCAAAACCTACCACATCCGTTACCCAATCACAGCGAATTTTATTCAATTCATGCTTCGTTCAGTTAGATGTAGTGAGGTTAGTGTGAGTTGGGCATTGTTGTTGGTCTGACCAGTAAGTCGATTGCGCTTAGTTCACTTGTAACATCACGGAAGAGATCCGTCCAGCATTCAGAATGGAAGTCTACAAAGATGAAGGAGCAGAGGTATGCTTTGAAATCTCCTACATTTCCTAACTGTAACCATAAAACAAAGGCTAAGGCACTGCAATGCCATGAAGTATCGGAAGCAGATGTGCGTAAGTTCAATTCTTTGTTTTATTCACACAAGAACAAAAAGAATCAGGATGCATTTATATTGAAGCACGTCTTTGTAAACGAGTACATTAGACGCAAGACAAAGAGTGAAAATAAGCAGGTATCCTTATATTATTTCATCAGACAAGGTAAAGTGTGTGCAGGCCGGGTGGCCGAGCGGTCTGCGGCGGTAGGCCATCGGCTCGAAGGTCTCGGGTTCGAGTCCCGGTAGGGGCATGGGTGTGGATTTTAACAGCTAAAGGCGAATTGTGACGGGACAAAGTCCAAACTTACTAGACTGGTCCATATAAAAATAAAGTTTTTACCAAAGATAAAGTGTGTGTTTCAGTTTGTCGAGACAAATTTTTGGCATATCTTAGTGTCGGCAGAGCACGTGTGGAAGCAATAGTGAAATACTTTCATAGTACATGAGAGGTTCGCCGTGGAGGCAATCGGAAGGAGGAGACTTATGTGGATAAAGCAGCGGCAATGGAAAGTTTTTTTTTTTTAGTCCTTTGAATCTATGGACATACATTATTGTAGCGGATCGTCAAGAAGGCAGTACCTTCCAGCATCGTGGAACATAAAGAAGCTCTGGTGGATGTATTACAATAAAGTCAGTGCTAACCTTGCTGGAAAGAGTCATATTTTCGCAAAATTTTAAATACCTGTTTTAATATTTGATTTGGGAAACCAAGTACTGATATCTGTTCAACCTGCGTCAGATTCAAGAATCAAGCTCACATGGAAAAAGATTCTGAGCAGAAGGAATCTTTTCTCCTGCAGTTGAAGGTTCACAAAATGCGTGCTAAAGCATTTCACCAGCTAATTAATATTGTGAACGATGATGAGATCACTATTGTCTTTGACTGTCGAAAGAACATGGTGTTACCAAAAGTGGAAGATCAGTGCAGAGTCTCGACTGAAAATGAGACACCCAGAGGATCAAATGAAGTTGCATCAGCAAAATTCATGACCATTTAAGTCAATCTGTCTAATATAAGGAAGGTACGTTTTTTTTCAGATGGCTGCGGTGGGCAAGACAAAAACAGAACAATGATTTCAATGGCACGAAATTGGTTATTAACAAAGTCACCGGTAAATTGCCGCGATTGAGTTCACTTTCCTTTACTGGCCATTCATTTTTGCCACCAGATCGAGTTTTTGGAAACATCGAACAGGACATACGTAAACAACAGGAAATTTTTACCTCAGATGAGCATGTCGATATAATCAGTAAGCATGCCCAGGTATGACGTCTAGGAAAAAACTGGAATGTATGTAACTGGAAACAAGCATCTGAAAATATTGTGAAGTTCCCTGAAAATTTACATTTCCAGATATCTGCTGTCAAGAGGATTGTAACTAAGAAAAGAAGGAACTATATCGTTGTACGTGGGAAGTCGAAGTACATGTTGGACACGGCTATTGGAAAAACAATCGTTCGTAGAGGTGTATGAAACACCTATCATACATAGGTATTGGAAACACCTATCATACATTCAGTTATCCGTCCGAAGTCTGGTCATCCCATTATCTGCAAAAAAGTCCGATGATGTTGTCAATCTGTTAAGGAAACATCTTGGAAGTAAATGGCAATGTGACGACCGCTTGAAATTTTACGTTGATATCTTGAGATCAGGGGTCACTGAGAATGATATGGAGGACGAGTACTGTGAACTAGGACAAACGGTAACCCCTCATGATGAAGGCATTGTGTAAAGAATATGGATTGTGGAAGTTTAAATGAAAAATATAATACCCTAAGTGAGTTTTGTGAAGATCGGCGTATTTTTATCATATAAGTAATGGGAACCAGGAGGGGAATGGAGGGTACACGCTACCTTAAAATATTACCTGAATATTAGAACAACGCCGGGAACACGCCGTGTACTCAGCTATTTGCAACCCAGCGGAGAAACATAATGAAAGAGACGATCAAAACGGATTTTTTCGATTGTGCATGAATTGCCAATCCTCTTACTATCACAGCACAGCATTGTTAATTCGTACACAATCGATTAGATCTACTTCGATCGTTCCTTTCGTTCTCTGTTCTCGTTTCTTATCTGAAAACGGTTTATTACATCAACTAGCAGCAAATTTAAAGTTTATCTTCATGTAATGACATCATTGTTTAAAGTTGAGAGGAGCGGGCACAGTTTAAGTAGCTAAAACAGGATAGAATGTAAACATGTTTATAAATCCCCAATACTTCCCTGAGTAGTAGGCGACTTACGTAATTGTCCTTGCCTAGTATTCGCATAGTCTAGTGTAGTAGTACCCACCCGTTACAAAATGTAACTATCAGTGTCAGAGCCAATGTCTGTGACTACGTTACAAAACAAGGTAATTCTTTAAAATCTCTTTACTTTGTCCATTGTTACTGTTGGTAATGCAACCTAGGTAAAAGCAAACGAAAATTTGGAGGTTCCGCTGACCTTTTCTTACGTTTCTTTACCATCTGCGTAGAATCAATAACCGCGGTAATGAGGTGTTTATGTGAAAGTAATTGCGTTGTTTCATAAGGTAAATTCCTAAATTTGATGATTTTTACATTTTAATGTATAAATATTTTCAATTGTAAACTTCCTTCTGGTAACCGTAAGCTGTAATAATAAATAGAAATCTCCAGGTCGATCTGAAGCCGAACTTAATAATTAACGTTTTTCGTACGACAAACATTTGAACAATATATTTAATTAAAGTCTAGCCCATTTAATTTTCCACCCATCAACCACAAAGAAAGTGAAATAGTTTGAAAGGGACAGAGGTTAAAACATTTCCTGTATAAAGTAAATAAAGGTATATTATCAATTCCAAGTTGA
This sequence comes from Lepisma saccharinum, assembly GCA_022664845.1. Taxonomy (NCBI): domain Eukaryota; kingdom Metazoa; phylum Arthropoda; class Insecta; order Zygentoma; family Lepismatidae; genus Lepisma; species Lepisma saccharinum. The sequence continues at coordinate 20,150 of JAGDQP010009087.1, forward strand.
TTTGCATTCTAATCAATACATAATGTTGTCAAGTAACTGGAACTACTTACATATACATTGTTTTTCGCAAATGAATTTTAGTCGGGTTTTGCATCATGAGTCTTTTATTTTTGCAAGTTTTACAATTGTTTCATCGACTTACAAAATGTGCGCACTAACCGATTACGCCATGACGCCAACAACGTTTAAAGTTTAAACCCCACTGATGATTGATTGCTGATTGAGACATGCCCCTGTAATTCATTTGAGTAATTTCTGTAATTATAAAAATGTTTTTATGGTTAGACGTATTGATGTGTTATTCCAAAGTATGTATTATTTCATCAAGTAATTATGTGTATATACCAATATGTTCATTTTCGTTTTCTATCTTCAAAACTATTGAGTAACCGAACGTCGTATTGCAAAGCGTTAATGCAAAAACTTTGCAATTCTGTAGACTGAAAAGTTTAAACTGCTAAGAACCTTCTGTAATCTTGTAACAAAAGACCTTGCACTTTGCCAATGCTACAAAGTGAAAAATGTTGGGTGTAGAGTTGAAAAGTTAATTCGTAACCGGGCTTCAGTTGTATTCCAGACCAGGGCTATTTTCTTCTGTTTTTTACACCACAACCTTCTTTTTCTATCCACTTTTCAATAATTCCTACCTTTTGCTTTCCTTTGTATTGTCAACATTTCATAAATTTTACACGAGTAAATAAGAAATCAGGATATACATTTTTCATTATGCTCATTTTCATCATTTTTCACATTTCACAGAAATAGGTTAGATGTTTCTTTTATTCATTATAAGTGATTCATATCACGTTTAACACAGAAGAAAATAGTGAGCCCGACTTTTCGTGCACTAGATAGAAGCGTACTTTCCATGCGACTTGGCTGATTAGCAAATGCAGACACGTGTTTAAATACTTATATTAGATACTTATAGAAATTGCAAACAAAGCACGTTGTCACTTGACCTAGCACTGCACATGGGAGCTATATTGCAGGGAAAGGATAAATCTTTGTATTTGACCTTCACTGGTCAGAGATAGTTCTTCAGTGTAGCCCACTCCTCTTAGTTCTAGTTCATCTTGCTCATTGAACGCGTCTAGCTTTATGGGTTTGGCCATCAGGATAACGAAACCGTTCCTTCGGGCCTGATTCACTCTAAATATTCTGGTTCGTACCTCTTCGGATACGTGCACTTTAGGTTAGGGATCACTCACCTTCAGAATAAAGTTACTAAAGAAAATTACAAATCTTAGATTTCTACAGGAGTCTCTTCCACCTTGCTCCTTGAAGAGAGGAAAATCACACGAAGTTGGCAGCAGATCAACAATGGAATCAAGAAATTGCCGAAGATTCCGATTTTTAGTGTACTGAAACTAGGTTATATATATATATGTGTTCTTTCTAATTGTGTTACGGCTGCTAAGTTCTAATTTATATTTTGACGTTTCATAGATATAATCTAAACCTACTTCTTATACTTTCAATGTTCATGGAAATGGACATTTCTTAATCTTTGTAAAAGAAGGATGGACAAAAGGACGAGCATAGACAAAAAGACACCTTTCAAAGATGGACGTCTCGCAACATTTCACAAATTGACAACACTTGCACTAACAAGTAGCATCGTATTTGTGATTATATTTTCTCTAATCCCATTGACATCCCTGTGATTTGTTTCTTTAAAATCGTTACCAGCATAGCTTGAACTTACACTTTATTTCATCTATTTTAGGACTGAATTTGTATCCGTCAATGATGGAGATGATAAAGTCATTCCTCCGTACTTCAACCGTCCATGGTTTTCAGTATTTTGTGCAGCATGGAACTACTCGTTACGAGAGGTACGTAAACTACTACACTCATACACTACAACACATTTTAGGGTGTTTTCAATCCTAGTTTTAGAACGAATCGCATTCTTTTAAAAATCTGATTGATAACATACTACTCGCTTACACGTATGTCCATGAATTAGTCCTGCAAATAAAACACAACTAGCTTTCATTTTTAAACAGTTTTGATGGGCGTAATACAACAGATAGTCCAGCTTACTCGGAATAGTGTTCTCGAGCTTTTAACAGAGCAAAATGTAAATGCACGGACTCTTACAGCAGGCACATGTTGTTTATAGAATGTCTTTACAAGCAAAGGGATTTCGAGAAATAAGTCCATGTATCAAAATATTACATAATTTAATTTTATTTATTTCGTGGTTACAATATTACTTTGTATATTACTTAGAATATTATATATATATATATATATATATATATATATATATATATATATAAGAATGTATATAATAATTTTCTCCATTACACATTTGTTTAGAAACAGTTATACAACATAACACTAAAATATACAGAATAACTTACATTAATTGGAGTGCATTTCAAATACGTTTATGCATAGGACTCAGATTCTTATGTTTTAAACTATTTTATTCTTTGCTGGCTAATCAGGATATTTTAACATAATTGTTGGTTTCATTGTAATAGGAGCCACATAGCTGAACCCTATAAAACCTAGAAATGTCAAAATAAGACATTAAAACCTAAAAATAGCTAAACTTTTACTTTAAAAAAGTCAAAATTATACAGGAAAATATCTAAAAAATGAAAAATACATATTATTATGTTTCATTTAAGGACAATAACAGTTATTTCTGAACTAGGTTTCAACATGTAGTGGGTCATGTTCTATGGCAAGAGATTCAAGGCATGATTGCAGTTTATATCGTTATTTAAAGGAAAACAAGCTAAAATGTAGGTTACGTTGATGAAACAGAGTATACGTTACCTTGCGTTAGGTTACGTTGTGTTGTTACAAAGTGTGAACATGTACTGTCCCTAGTCCAGTACATTTCTAAATTTTATTGACGTCATCCTTTTCTGATAGTACAGTTTTCTCACGTTAGGAGGATTTGATAGTTTGTTTCCTGAGTGGTGATTTTAATACATTTTTTTCTATTCATGGCATAATTCTCCTCCCGATAGCAAATGTTCTCGTAGTGACGTCATGTGCTTCGTGTTTCTGTTTAGAATTCTGATTGGCTGGTTGCTTAACTGTTAAAGTTGTTTTAATGTGTAAAGTTATTTTATTGTTAATATGTAGTATTAAATAAGCAAATTTCAGAATTTTTAGCAAGTTCCTGTGTGTTTGGTAGCTTTTTCCGTTTTTCATTTCGTTTGTTTTCGTGTTTCGCTTTCTTGCTACCGTTTCCCGTTGTCGAGATTAGATAGTCGCCATGTTTCGATTATGGCGGTTTAACAAGATTTTCGTCGTTGATTGAAATACTATTTAATAAAATTATTTGAAGCAGTTCCCTTCCAATGTCTGCAGTAAGTTAAACTATTTGAAGTGGGGAATCAGTTTATATGTACGTTTCCAACTTTACGAACTCCATCGAGAGTGAATGCTAATATTTTTTTGCTGTAAGGCTTACGTCCACGTGAAGCAGTTCCGGTATCAAGATAAGTTTAAGGTATCCGGAATATTTTTATTCATCCTTCAGTGGGAAGGCGAAGTGGTGGTTGTTCTCCCTAAATTGTTTTCACCAGTTCATGATGGCCGGTTTATTTAGTGGGAATTTGGAGATCATGGGTATGCTGAGCTAAGCTGTCATTTCTTCCCTCTTCCAATGGAGCATCTTACGGGTTAGTGATATGGATTTCTGCACGTAAGTTCTAACTTATATTTTGGACAGAAGTCAACGTGTAATTGTAAATTCAGTTGAAAATCGAACAAAACTATATTCCAACATATTTTGGGCCTTACTATTTTCATTCTAAAATACTTCAGAACGACGTGAAAGATTTAAGATTTTTGGCAGTAATTTTTTTATATTATTGTAAATTGATGATTTCTGCTATGTCTTGGATAAACATTTGAAACATTCAACGATGTAAATTTTGTTAACTTCTTTTTGTAAATAGTGATATCTAAGTGTATTAATTGGTTACTTTTCTCCCAGAACCTCTTTTGATTTGTTTTAATTTCAAATTATCAGGGGAAGAAAAACTAATTGTTAGTGTTGTGTCAGATTCGAAATGTTGTGTGTGTTGTGATTGACGATCTCAGACAGCCGTTATCAGTTGATTTAAGCCTCTTTAGACCTTTTATTTTTCTTAACTGCAAAATTTCAGATGATCCTCTGATAATGACTGCCTTTGTACATATTTTGTGTTCTTAGAAAATTTAATGTTAGTTGTTTTGTGTTTGTTATTGTAATGTAATTATTGAGTGTTCTACAGTTTATGGCACTAAGTGATTTGTCTAAAGCCGATATTTCAATTTCAGAAAATATGCACGTAAATTTCCGAAGTTTGCAATGCAAATTATATGTTGTCATTTTCTTGATAGTTTTAAGTTGCTGACTTTTCTGGCAACACTGATTCTGCGCAATGTGATAGTCATTTCTTAATGAGGAAGCTAAAATTTCGCTCAATTAAATAAACAAATGTTTTGAAAAAAATTCATTTCGTCAGGTTTGTGAAAGGAAAAATACAAATATTGTCTTAGTCTCCTCGTTGTCATTATCATTAATATAATATTTTTCTTTTCAAAGATATAAAATGTTGAAATATTTTCGAAATAAATAATTTAAGAAACAGTAACTTTAATCCTTCTTTACAGCTAAGTTTCAGTGTAGTACAGTATATATATATATATATATATATATATATATATATAATAGAATAGAGCAGATCATTTAGGACGTAAGATAAACTCGTACTAAAAGGATGAGGTTTTTTTTTTCTTTCACAGCTTTCATATGGTGTTCAGCTACCTCTGGTTTAAGTTTCAAGGCGATGTTATCTTTGTACAGTCTGTTTTCTTTTAATCTAACCGTTTCCTGATAAGCACGCCTTGGGTCGGCTCGTGGGTTTGTCGAATAGCATGACCAGTGTTAAGAATATTTGTTTAGAGAGAGTGTTTAGGTATAGCAAACAGACTATTGTTTTAATCATATTTTATTTTTTATAAAGTGTACTCTGATGAGTGAGAGTGTGGTTAGCTGTGTGCTGCCTAAGGAGTGATTTAAAGTTGCTATACTGTGATCAGCTTGTGATACTGGTTCGAATGAGTGTACCAGTTATTGGACGTATAAGTGTCTTAGCTTACATGTTTTAAATTTGTGGTGTATGACAATCCCCATTGATTGGGTGTTGCCTTGAGGGTATGCTCATGCAGGAAAGGTTTTTTTTTCCGTTGCGTTTTTATTCTTTGATTATGACGTTAGTGGCATGCAAGGTACAGATCGCTCGTTTGGGATCTGAGTGGGTTAACTGGGCTCAGCCTACCCACTATCAGTAGTGGGGCTTATGTGCCTTTTACCCTTGCACTGAGTTTCTGTAAGAACTCCTAACACTACTAGTCATGTGATGTTTTCCTTTGAGGACATCACAAATATTGGAGAAGATCCATTGTGGTAACATTCAGAACAATTGCTGATATTATGAACAACAGATGGTAGCACCATTTGATAGCCGGAAGTGTTGAAACACTATCATCGTAAATGTTTTCATATTGAATAGCTTTTATGTTTAATGAAGTGTCTATATTATGTATAAAACACCAATTGAAGTATAAAATATGAAGTAAACATCTTATGTGATAGTTTCAGTTGTAAATGTTAAGGTTCAATCCAAGTAGGTTTTCCCGACTTTTTCATTTTACGTCAATTACTCAAATTTCAGTAGAGGATCACATAAATTAACTTTCACGGACCGAACTTCGTTTCGTCCTTCAATAATGAGTACAATTAGTTTTAATTAAATGCTAGTAGTAACTGCAGAATTGTGTGCAGACACTTTTGGGACAGAATAATTCCAAACATTCCATAAACAAATCATTACAGATACGTTTATTGAACTCTTACCAAAAGTGCTGATAATGCATCTGTACCCAAATCTTAATATTGGTTAGCATCGTTCAATATACAATATTTGTAGCTCTCCTTGAATATCAGAATATCTATAAACATGAAACTAAATTTAAAAAATCAGTTCCTCGAGCATACATTAAAGTCTATTTACCAAATACTTATTACTGTATCATTTCCAGTAAAAGCCTGAAGAAAAAACATATATTGCATTTTTGGTCTTATCAATATAGATCCTCTTCTGAGTCGCATTTCTATTTGTATTTTCTTTCAATTTAAATTGAATGAACCTTTATTGTAGGGCGAAGTTCTCTTTTAAATACTACACGAATTATATACATTAATTAAACGATCAAAATATGGACGAAGCAATGATATTTTGCTTATAGCTTATTTACATTGTTTAAATACTCAAACATCAGAATGTCTAATCTATTATTTTTATACCGGAATGATGGATTTCGTTCCTTCATTTGCTGTCATATATTGTGCATTCTCTATTTCGTTTCAAATCTTTGAATTAAGTATTTTCTTACCTAACAATTTCACCTCTCCCTTTGGTGATCAAAAGTCCATTTTGTTCTCATCGAGCCACTAAATTTATAAACTGAAAATATATTGAATCACTAAGTTCATGTATACATTTAAGTATAACAACTAATCACTATATGATAGTATCATATTCAATTTTCGCATCTTTAAATTAACACAGATCATTAGGTTTATGTATTCATTCAAATATCACAGTTCCACAATAGTGAAGCAATCAACACACAATCATCTCTAAAAATAGTAATTCTTAAAATGTAACAGTTCCAATCAGAAATCAATTCATCTTATCATCACACAAAGTTCAGAATAAGTCTTGCATCAAAGTCTGCACACCTTTTCTTACCTCCTTACCGTATCCTTTATCTAGCCAGATATGCCATATGTGTTTCTTTTATATAGGGCGAGTATTGTTTAAATATTTTTCATATCCAGCATCATATGATATAAGAAATGGTCAATTGAGTTAGAAAGTTTTGGTTTCACTGTTGTTTCCCTTTTCTTCCGCTTGATTATGTGTATTAATATATACCTTCTCCTTGTTCTGTCTGTCTGTTTCTAAACTGAGGGTCTTTACAAACCCATTGCATTACTCTTTGTTCTTTAATATTATTTGTTATTTAATATATATCTTCATAATTAAACTGTCCTACGGTTGATCGTCTATAATATATTGAAGTTGTTGATAAGTCGTTATGGTTACTGCCCGCCACATTTAGGGCCATATTTATGAATCACTCCCAAGAGGTGGGTGTCTCCCAGGAGTATAGAATTTCAATGCCCCTGGGAGCCACCCACTCTTATGGAATATTTATAAATATGGCCCTTAGTCTTCATCTCTATAATCTCTAGTCCTCGTCATTTTAGATGTATTTGACACTATCAATTTCGATTTTAGTAGTAAATAACTGTTTGATAATACACTGTAGCACTTATGGATAAAACTATTACAAATTTCTTCTGATTGAGGCCGAACAACTTGTGAAAATTATATGTTGAAATTGCACTATAATTTGGGCGGCACCATAGATCCGCCGTCGGACCGGAAGTCCATACCTACTCCTTCTCCTCTTTTGCCATGTGAGTCTCACTTGCCACATCCATTTTCTGGTTCGTCTTCAAAAAAGTTTTGTGTTCGATATTAGTTTCGGTTTCACACTTAGATTTTATCCTTGACTAGAAAGTTGAATGTTGATCTTCTAATTGTACTATACTTTTTAAGTTTGTTGACAAGATGTGAAATATGTTCAAACTGTGAAGTTTCATGATTCACTTACGTAAACCTATCCTGCTTTAATTGCCTTGTTTCTTTCGCTTGATTGAAGTTATTATTTCTCCAATTTGATAGCTCTTGTCTCATTGGGTAATATGTAGTCTGACCTGATTGCATATTCTGTCTTGACTGATCGTTATAATTATTTAAATACTTCCCTTGGCTTGCATTTATGTTGGGCATCCTCCAATTATTATACTTTGGTCCGGCCAATAATCTCCTTCTCCAATCTCCAAGCAAACTGTCCATACCTGTTCTTCCTAGAATAGGTACCGTCAAATCATTGCCATCCACTCTGTCATAAGAAATTGCTGCTTGTATATTGTTGCTAGGGTAATTTTACTTTCTATTTATAATTCATGGTTTATTATGGTACTCAATTGTATTTCACTTGGTTTCATTAGATGATGTAATTGTAACTTTCTAATAGTCCGTTATCTATGATGTTGCAGCAAGCGCCGCAGTCGACCATAAGATCTAATTGAATGCCTTGTACTTTTACCTCAATCACAGAAGCGGGAGATGTTTGCTTATTATTCAAATCATTGATGGTATTGATATCGCAATTAGTCGAACCTACATTGTCATGAATATCCATATCCAACCTACTATTTTGCACTTTCTTTTCTTCCACAATTTGCATGAATCTTTCAGTATTTTTCATCTTTACTTATTGCATAATTGTCTATTTTGAAGATTGGTTTCCTTTCGAATAACCTTTGAAATTATGCTTAACACTTTCCCATGTTTTGCTCGGTTGATTCAGGTAACACCCAAATGAGTTCCAAAATAATCTAGTACAGTATTTTACATTGTTATCAGTACTAATCATTTGACCATTTGAACTATTTCTATCTCCCAGTAAAGAAAAACTTCCTTTATGAGTATCTTCTTTGTCCGTATTATCTCACTAATATGTTTAATATATTTCCTAACAGTTTCAGTTAAATGTATTTATTATTTTCAGATAATGTTTTTAGTGTGCCTTCATTAATTATTTGAATTCCTTATGATGTATTATATTAATTATTACTTTTATTAAAACAGAAATTCACCTTTAGGACAGAATCATTGAAACACTTAAGTCATCAGATGGTTTTGCGATGTTTTATGAAGCACCATCAGAAGTCATCAGGAAGGAAAAAATCACTAATGCACTCAGATCATGATGTAGTTTCGCGATGTTTTGTGACACGTCATCAGGAGTCTTCAGGGAATTCAAGTGTGACGGAAGAGTCTTCCTTTATTACTTATTTGATGTAGTAATCTTTATCCTATTTTTCTTTTTGAATTATTTGTTGTTTTTTTTTTCTTTTTAATAATTGCAGAGTTCTAGTTTTGAAGTCAATTTATTTTTATATATGAATTTCTTTCTTGTATTGTCATTACTGATCGGATCGCCATGTAAATATTAGATTCCATGGTATTTTTTACTTTGTGAATTAGATAAGTTTATTCTCTTAAAAACTTGAATTGCGTAAGCTGGAAGGAGTTATGCTAGATTAAAGCAAGATATTGTATGTATTCTATCATGTTATATTGTAACGGATTTTTTTTAGAAATAAATCACATTTTGAAGATAAAAATATGTACAAGAACTGATGAACAGTAGTTAGAGATGACAATTATTTTTTTCTGAGGAAACTTAATAGTATGTACCCTAGTACAGAATGGATATAAGTGAAATTAGTGATAGACTTGGATACTCTGTCTTGATTAGCAAATTTTAGAGAGATCAAGGGGTTGGACCTATAGCTGATTATAGAGTTAATTTCTTTGTAATCAGTATATAAGAGTTTCCATATATTGTAATGTGTTGTTCTCAGTTTTCCTTTTGGATTTTTGTTCCAACGTTTGTATGAGTGTTTCCATATAATTATGAGAGATGTGTGTTGATTGCGTTTCATCTTTGAGGATGGACTTTCTTAACACAAGTTCTTGACGGTTTCAATACTCAAGCATCAAAGTGTAGAATCTATTATTTTTATACTGGTATGATCGATTTCTTTCCTTCATTTGCTGTCATATATTATGCATTCGCTAATTCGTTTCAAATCTTTGAATTAAGTATTTCCTTACCTAACAATGGTAACAACTAGAGTGAACACTAGAGTGATTAAAAAAAATGAAGTTTCGAATTTTTCACGGGACACCCTGTCAGTAGCTTCTCTTTGATGTAAAACTAATGCTGTATAATTTTTATCCCATTTAAATAACTTTTAGAGGTCGCTACCGGGCATTAAAGGTAGTGGGAAAATACTGTGTGTAAGATCCATTATTTGCTTAGTTAGTGCATTTGCTCGCTAGATGGCAGGTGTGTAATTTATTATTTTTTTGTAACAGCAGTACATCACATGATATTATTTGCTGTTACAACTCGGTCAAGTATTAGCAAATAATACAGAATCGCAGTACTGAATAAGTTTAGTCATCTGGAAGGACGTTGTTTCCTCTGTTTGAAGTCGTACTTAATCATATGTAACAGAAAATCAAAAATTGCTTTTAAAGGTTTGAGAAAAAAGTGGCGATTTCTTGTGAATTATTTTATAGTTTAAGAGTTTACACCAATTTCATATTGTGCTTCGTAAGCAGCTGAGCATTATTTAGAGTTAATATTGAACAGATAAAGTAGCAATGGCAAAAACAGCAACAATTGCAACACGGAAGCAAACTGAAGTTTGGCTAGTTGGTAATATTTCATCATCTTTACACCCAACTAAGCTGCCTTCTACAAGAGAGATAATGTCAGTGTTTTTCTACTATAAGAACATGAAAGGAAAATCTATGAAACAAGCAGCCCAATGCACTGCAATTCATGCGCTCAACAAGTGGGATAAAGCTCGTATACCAACACGGATGAAGCAGCATGTGATAAGTAAGATATTAAATATCTTCAAGGAGTGGCAGAAATTAAAGAAGAACAAAGAAAATAAGGCCAAACGATCGGAGAGTTTGATGAAGAAGGAAGTGGAATGGAAAGAAAACCTCCTTAATCTTTTTGATATTGCGCATGCCAATTCATTAGATAAAATGACTGTTGAAGAAAATAAACAATTCCTTCTTGCACAGCGAGAGAAGGGTAGACGTGGAAAAATGATGGGAGTTTATAGAATTTTAGCAAAGAGGGAAAGAATTGTGATGGAAAAGAAACTCCGATATGAAAGAAGAAAAGCAGAGGAATATGAAAAAATACAAAAGAATGCAGAGAAAGTTAAACTTTTATAGTCATCAGAAAGCGATGAAGTCATCACTACGTCTGAGTCAGAACCTGATATATCATATAGAACAGAAACTAATTCCAATGATCCCTATACATCTGCACAACCTCGTAAAAGGGTAATTTTGAATGATGATCTAGTTACCAGTCTTGATGTAGCTAAACTTAGCGACCGTAAAGCTGCAGCTGTTCTAAAACCCACACTTGAACAGCTAGGTGTTGTTGCCACTGATTACAGTATCAGTTACTCATCCATACGTCGGAAAAGAATGAAGAGTAGGCAGAAAATTGCAGAATCTATAAGGTCAAACTTCCAGCCAGTATTCTGCTTGCCATTCACTGGGACGGGAAGTTAATAGAGGACATTACGATGGATTCCAAAGTTGATCGTCTTCCTGTCTTGGTATCTGGAGAAGGAGTAGAGCAACTTCTCGGGGTTCCAAAACTACCATCTGGAACTGGCAAAGCCATATCCTCTGCAGTGTGTGAAACAGCTTTGTCATGGAATATCCATGAAAATATACGGTGTATGTGCTTTGACACGACAGCTGTGAACACAGGATTGAAAAAAGGTGCATGTGTCCTAATTGAAAAAGAACTTAAAAAGGATTTGCTATGGATGCCTTGTCGTCATCATATTCTGGAAATAGTATTACAAGCCGTAGTTCTCGAATCTTTTGGTCCTTCTACAGCTCCGAAAATCATGCTGTTTCAACGATTTAAGAAGTTATGGAAGCACATTTCTACTGCATCCTACCGAACTATTGACTCTGATAATAATATGTCAGACAAAATAAGAAATGTTAAGGATGATGTTCTGAGTTTCTGCGAAAATCAATTGAATGAGCACCAGCCTAGGGAAGATTACAAAGAATTTCTTAAGCTCGTTGTCACAATACTAGGTGCAATGCCAAAAGAAAAACTTTCCTTCAGGGCACCGGCTGGTATTCACCACGCTAGGTGGTTGGCAAAAGCCATATATTCACTCAAAATATGGATGTTTCGTGACCAGTTTGAGATTACAGAAAACGAAGAGAAGGGAATAACTGAAATATGTATTTTTGTTATCATGAATTATGTAAAAGCATGGTTTACAGCTGAATGCTCCAAGAAATGACTTGCATTTTTTGAAATCACTGAGAAAATACAAAGACATTTATCCGAAATTGGCAGAAGTATCATTGAAGAAGTTTCTGAATCATTTGTGGATTTGTCTGAGGAGCTAATTGCACTCTCACTTTTCGATGATGTTGTTGACATTCAAACGAAGAACAGCATAGTTGCTGCTATGAATAGAAAAGGTGATATCTGTTCTCGCAAGCGTGATTACATCCAGATAACATTGATGAAAGGAACTTAAAAAACTTTGCTTCTGAAAACACAAAAAGATTTTTGGACATCACTGGACTACAATCTGGCTTTCTCCAAGAAGATGCAGCTACTTGGGATACAAATGAAGAGTTTGTTAGTGTTAAGAAAACAGTGAGGTGTATGAAGGTTGTTAATGACTTGGCTGAACGTAGTGTTGCCTTAATGGAAGAATACAACAAACTCCACACAAAGTGCGAGAAATAAAAGCAGTACCTAATGTTGGTGGTGAAACAGTACAGACAAAATCTATGTAAAAACAAATAACTGTGAGTTGAGTACCGTTTGTGTGCATCTTCAAGTTTTCCTTGATGACACTTATTATTTTTTTTATAAACCGAGGAAATACTGTAAATCCCTCTTTCAGTAAAATAATGTCCAACTGTATATTTCTTTCGATCTAAGAAAAAAATTTCATCACCTCTAAAATTTAATCATATGAGTCGAAATTTCACACGAATTGGTTATTTGATGCAAACAAACCTAATGGCAGGGTGTCCCGAATATTTTTTCGAAAATCAAAATTAACCCCCCAGTTTGAATCCCCCTAGTGAACACTCTAGGCTGTGTTATCGTAAATTCAAGTGTTGCTTCCCCTATGGAACAAGTTAGCATCTTGGATTACGTCATCAGTCAAGAACGATAGAGAAAAAGGTAAACCCACGACCGGGTAACTTGCTTCCTGCTTGTATTAAGCTCGAAGGTCATTTAGATCTATTGAATACTTCAAGTATTGTTACGCAACTTTTCAAAATATCTCTCAGAAGGAAGACTAACTAAGTCACGGATCCGAAATTATTGCCATTACAATATGACGTCACAGCGATCGGGTCAGATAGTAAATGAAGAAGAGAGAATTGACGGAAGCCTTGAAGTGGAAAATGAAGTTGGACTGATAAATCCAGAGGAAATGGAACCAATTCATAATACTCAATCGAAATCAAGGCGGAGAGAAGAGCAACCACGGAATCCTGATACAGAGAAGATATTTCATGTACAGTAAGTAATGAATGTATATCAATATTGTTGCAGGATATCTAAGAAAGGAAAGAAAGGGAACATAAGCAGGAGGAAGAAAGGAGTCGAGAGAAGACTGAAAAGGAGAAAAGAAGAAAGGATAAGAATGTAAATAGAAGTCAGCAAATGCAGAAAATGATAAACATCCTCAAAGATGATAATGATGATTCTGAATCAAGCATGAAATAGACAAAGATAAGGGAAAAGGATATTAAGAGATAATAGTGAAGAATATCGAGAGAACAGTATTAAGAAAAAATATTTGGATGACAAAACAAACAAAGAGAACAAAAATAATCCAAAGCTAACGAACGAAAATGAGTGCTATTCTAAGTCGATAGATAAAGAGAAAGGAGTTGTGAATGAGGACAAAATAAGGAAAGTAGGTAAGCCAGTGACAAAAGACAATTGGACTCCCAGATATAAGGATGTTAATAATAAAATAAAAGAGGTACAAAATTGGAATGTTCAGTTGGAGGGACGTGCAATAATGGATGTACAGAAAAGTATATTTAATAAGATGGAAGAAGAGGAAATAAAAAGAAAAAAGCAAGATGAAGAAAGAAAACAAAGGAGGAGAGATATGCAAGAGAAGCAAAATGATTTTGAAAGAAAATTAGTCGATGAACTTTGGGTAAAATTAGGAAGACAACCAGACGTACAGAAGCAGGAAGGAGCGGATAAAGTGATTCTGAAGCCATGTGTAACATTTATGGACCAAAATTAAAATTAATAACTCCCATTGGGTTACAAAATATCTTCACCGGAATAACACAAGGCAACTATACAACTTTCCCGAGAGATTTTTTACTTTAAATTCTTCCGAACAAAATATTTTTGCTTTTATATATCGTCCTTCATTAGCTAAATATCAGGACAATTTTTGGAGCAAAAGTATGTCATATCTCTGAAAGTCAACAAATATACAAGATATTTCAAAATATTTATTTTTCCAATAAGAAAAGTCAGTTACAGACACGCGTTACAACTTTTGTTCATAACTGATCTTCGAAATAAAGTTACAAGTTTTACTGTGAGTTGGACATATACAAGGCTTCCTTCATACTAAATTTCAGATTTTTCATAAGGACCAAACTGAGATAGTTAAGCCCGATATCCGATATTTTTCGCAAAGGGGCATGTTTGGATCCCCGTACACTGAAAATCAATGTACACTTAAAGTGCACAAGATGTCCCGGAAAAAGTTCACAGTATGTTCCTGTTTTACAACGTTTTTAGTGCATATTGAACTTTTCGCGAAATTAATATGAATACCACATTTTTAGTGGACAACATATGAACTCTTTGTGTGCTGATACCCAATTTGTACAGAAAAAAAGTTCACTTAATAGTGGTAAATGTACTAAAAGTGATATATGAAAACGTGCTCTGGATAATGCAAACTTCAGTAAATATGAACTTAAAATGTGCAAAATATACACTAAGGGTAAGAAGCCAATAAAAAGACACATTCAGCACACAAAAAAGCTCATAATTTTTCAGTAAGTTCACTTAAAGTTCACATGGGTTCATATAAAGTTCATTTTTGGTGAAGTTTTTGTGTGCTTTCTTCGCCAGGAGATTTTCAGTGTAGAAGACGAGGGATGTGATTTTTTTTGTATGCGAACAGCCTGTTGGTAGGTCTAAATATTATAGAAAATTGCAGCTTTATATTCAACTCCTTCACAAAGAAATCGTTTCACAGTCTAATTTTATGATATTCGCTCCTCAATTTATAGCCTAGTTTTTTAGAATAATGGAATTACTTTTTGAGAAAGATGTTTACAAATCGGTTTCTGATTCAACACTCCAGCTCCTCTGGTTCTTGAGATATTAAGATTTGCGTACATGGCTACGGGAGCAAAAACGCCATCCGCCGTATTGCAAACAAGGTCACCCCAGGAGAAATAAGTGCATAATATTTGTTTCAAAAGTTGTTCTCATATTCTCAAACATGCACGTATTCATGAACAAAAAACTAAGATTTTTCTAAAATAGTGATGCATCCAGTGTTGGATGATTTGACGTGGAATAACCAACAAAGTAAGAATGAATCTCTGTTTTGCTCTTCGGTCACCGGATCAGACCGGTTCCATGCACAGACCCGGTGACCAAATCCAAAACTTGACCCGATTAACTCAGTGACCCGTTTGAACTCTGCTTTCAGCAACATCAACATGTTATTATGCATGTGCATTTTCATATTCACATTTTTGTTTCAGAAATTCATGAGCAATAGGAGCCGAGATAGAGCCCTAGTACGGACTTTCAGAACTACTCTATACATATATTCATATGTTCTTTTATCTCTGACATCAAAACAGAGTATTTTTTTTTAATTCCAGAATATTTTGGATTCTTGCTGTGTGTATTAGTGCTATTGGTGCATTAGCTGTAATACTTTCTTCGTGGAGAACATACCAGAATGATCCGACATACATTTATATTGAAAGAAATCCACCCGACTGGAAAGTTGAGTTGCCTGCAATAGCAGTTTGCCCCCAAGATCCATTGGATTCTAAGAAAGTAAACAAAGTTTTTGCCAGGTAAGTGGAAATTTGATTCGTATTTTCAGAAAAAAAAATAGAGCAAGAGAATACATAATTGAACAAAGAAGTCTTATAATACAGCTTCCGTGAAGGCTTGATAGTGTGTTGGGAAAGGACCTAGTTCACAAGGTCGTTTGCGCTCTCTCACTCTCCCTCAGATTAAAACTTAAGCGGGGTTCGGGTGTCTCGTTAAGTATATGATGTGTTTGGAGACTGAGCACTCAAAATTGGATGCAAATATCTAGTCAATTTTCAGTTTGAGCCTTGTATACAAAACAAAATAAAGCACATTCTGTCTACTTGTCTCGGAAGAGTAAAATCTCCCGGAATTGATACCAGCACAGTTTTTCCCCTTCATCGTTCATCTTAGAGAATGTTACAAAATATTAATTTTTGAAAACCCATTTGCTTTTGACAGTGATTTCAAAAATTCTGCTTTTCCTTCATTTGTATTTCACGAAATTAAATATATACATAAGGTTGGGAGTAAAGTGTATCGAAAGTTGCTAACACTGTACATCGTCGGTGGTGTTAGGAAAGTAGAACGGTACAATGTCAATGTGACTTTAGTTCTTGTAGAGAACAGCTGTAGTGAAAGGCAGTTCGTAAGGACATTGAATGTTCGTGAGAAGCAACTTGCTGTGGAGCATTACTTCCGCTCATACGGAAGTGGACGAAGTAGTGGGCGGGTCGTAAAACATGTTTAGAACTTGTTTTAGTTAGAGTACCACAAACCTCCTACAACAAAGCGTACAGTGATGATCCTAGTTGCAAAATCGTGTCAAACGAAGTTAGCGCTGTGTCATCGTAAAACGCTATCAGGAAGAAAGACATCAGACACGGAGAACCCGTGTTTTAACACACAATGATTTCAGCAAGACCGAGAAACTGGACACACAGTTAGTGAAACTTTACAGCTTCTGCAACATGACTTTCAACATTACACAATCTCGATGCAAGCAGACTATCCGTGTTCTGCACCCTCTCCTAAGCTCAGCGCGCATGATGCTTGTTTGTGAGGCCTACTGAAGGGGCGTTTATACCGTGGTCCAGTGTCTCCTAATATTGAACAACTTAAATTGAATATCGGTGTGTTGCATTCAATTTCACAGGATATAATTGCGGCCACATTTTACAGCTTGCAGCGTAGCTATGAAGAATGTTCTTTTGGACTCAGCACACTTGGAGCATGTGTATTTAATATTTTGTTCACTGCTTGTCCTGATTCTGATTACATGATGTATTGCCCTGCTTGACTATTTGTCTCTGTAAGTAACATCGTGCAATAACTTCCGGCCATACTATACATATATATATATATATATATATATATATATATATATGGCCGGGAAACGGGGACAGGACCGGCAAACCGGGACTGTCGCCCCAAAAGGCTTCTGCCACTAATTGGGAGGACACCGCTTAATTCCTCTTGCTAAGGCTTAAGGGAACCGACCGTGGTAGACGCCTAATGTCCAATTGATACGTTCACGTTGTGGGGCCTGTTAGTACCCAAGCAACTGCTTGGCGAACGAACATGGATGGGCTGCTCACCAACCCGCATTAGCTGACAGCGTGGTGAGTCAAATGTCAGCACCCCTCCTTTCTTTACACATGATGGTACAAGTAAGGAAACAGCCTCGGAGACCCTCATTGCCCGGAGGACGGAATGCAGCTGGCAACGTCAGCGGTCAGTCCTGCAGGAAGTCAGAGGGTCAAAATGCCCGGGTTTAGACTGTAGACTGCCAGGACACCGACACTCCAACTCGAACGGACCTATACGTCGCGACTCTCAAATGTCAGTCACTTGCAGGAGAGGACAAATTAGAAGAATTACAGAATGAACTCAAGAGGATTAAGTGGGACAACATAGGACTATCAGAAGTGTGGAGAAAGAATGAAGAACAGTTGGAAATACCCTCGGTGCACACGTTCAACTTTAAAGGAACAGAAAATGGAAACCCGACAAGCGTTGGCTTTATAATTAATAAAGACCTGAAGCCACGGATCAAAGAAATTGAAGGAATTTCAGATAGAATCGCACGGGTAGTAATAAAGATAAATAACAGATACAGTATGGAAATTATACAAGTGTATGCTCCAACAACCTCACATCCGGAGGAGAAAATCGAAGACTTATACCAGGAGATACAGGAGATTTTGGATAGAAGCAAATCGCATTACAAAATTGTAATGGGAGACTTCAATGCGAAAGTAGGAGCCAAGCAGAGCAGTGACATGAAAGTGGGAAACTTTGGATTTGGCAAAAGAAGCAAGAGAGGAGAGAAGTTACTAGAATTCTCAGAAGCCAACAGACTGTTCATTTTCAATACATTTTTCAAGAAGGCGACCCAGAGGAAGTGGACATGGAAAGGCTCAAATGGGACCAAAAACGAAATAGACTACGTTCTATCGAATAAGAGGGCAATTCTGCAAGATGTGTTACCTCTGAACAGTTTCAAAGTCTCGAGTGATAATAGGATGGTGAGATGTAAGCCGAAACTAAATACTATAAACTTGAGAGAAAAGAGCTTATCAGAGGAAAACCTCCACTTTTAGAACTGGAAAATCTAGGGAAAAACACACACACATTCGAGATATAACTAAGCAGCAGATTTAGCGCCTTGGAAGAGTTAGAGGATGAAGAAGACATCAATAGCAGAAATAAAATACTGACGGAGATAATAAGAGAAACATCCAAGGAAATAGCAGGTACCAGAAAGAAAAGAGAGAGCAAAATCTCAGAAGAAACTAACCTCTTGATGAAGAAAAGAAGGGAAATGAAAGAAGAGCAAATTACATAAAAAGGATTGAATACAAAGAACTAAATAAAACCGTAAGGAAGAAAATAAGAGAGGATGTATGAAGATGTAACGAAAACCTTGTTAGAAATACAATTGAGGAGAACAAGAGCCTGAAAAAAACCAAACAGCAGCTCATGATATAAAAAAGCAAATAATTGCAGTTAAGACACCAGACGGGACCGTAACACGAAATAAGGAAGAAATTATAAAAATATTTGAAAATTTCTACAGAGAATTGTACTACTCCGAAGAAGAGCTGGGAAATGAACACTCAGAAAAAAATGATCTAGATGTCCCAGATGTAATGAGAGAACAAGCGGATAAAGTACTTCGAGGGATGTAGAATGGAAAGTCGCCAGGAGAAGATGGACTCACAGCAGGGATGTTTAAATGGGGAGGTGAAAACATGAAAGAGGAAATTACGAAATTACTCTTAATGTGCCTGAAGAAGAGAGAAATACCCAGAAGTTGGAATAATGCAGTTATAATTTTGTTGTACAAGAAAGGGGACAAAGAACGCGTCGAAAACTACAGACCAATTAGTTTACTGTCAGTTCTATACAAAATGGTCACCAAAGTTATTTTGAATCGTATTGAACGGGACTTGGATTTTAACCAGGGAAGGGAACAAGCCGGATTTCGTTGTGGATTTAGCACAATGGACCACATACAAACATTGAATGAAGTTATGAAAAGGACTAATGAATATGAACTTCCACTATGTTTGGGATTCATAGATTTCGAAAATGTTTTCGAATCGGTCTAATTGTCAGCAGTACTTAAATCACTTGAACATCAAGGTATCGAAGGTGCGTACATCAAGCTACTGCGAAACATTTATTCGACTGCCACATCTGTCATTAGACTACATCAAGAAAGTGAAAAATTTAAAGTTGTAAAGGGGGTAAGGCAAGGAGATTCAATTTCCCCAAAACTGTTTTCTGTGGTCCTGGAGAGAGTGTTCCAAAATTTAAATTGGGATGAATTTGGAATTAATATTGATGGCGAATATCTTCATCACCTATGGTTCGCTGATGATATAGTCCTGTTTGCTTCAAACGTGGAAGAACTACAAACCAGAATGGAGGAACTGAATAATGAGAGTTCGAAAATAAGCCTTAAAATGAATTTAAGTAAAACAAAAGTCATATACAATCAACATCCTGCAAAAAGGGAAATAAAGATTAACGGATAGACAATAGGCATAGTTGATGAGTATGTTTACCTAGGCCAGCTTAAAACATCGAATGCCAAGTTGACTGATGCAATAGAGGAAGTAAAATGACGTGGAATTCGTTTGGAAGACTGCACTTTATTTTCAAAAGCAAACAACCAATGTGTCTGAAGCGTAAAGTTTATAATCAATGTGTCTTACCTGTGATGATGTACGGCTGTGAAACTTGGACATTGAATGCGCAAACGAGTCAAGGATTGCGAGTCACATAAAGAGCAATGGAGAGATGCATGCTAGGAACAACCAGGAGGGACAGGAAGACAATTGAATGGATTCGCGCACAAACAAAGGTAGAGAATGTAATCAAGACTGCGAAGAAGCTCAAGTGGAAATGGGTCGGTCACATAGCTAGACGAATAGATGGAAGGTGGACGACAAATGATGTAATACATTGGATTCCTAGGGAAAAGAAACGACCGAGACAACGTCCAAATGCAAGATGGGTAGATTAAATCAAGCTTTTTTCAGGAGCTACATGGATGAGGATAGCAGCAGACCGAGATATGTGGAAGGAAAGGAGGAGGCCTTCATCCAGCAGTGGATAGAAAACGGCTGAATATTATATATATATCTGATGAACAATTTATCTATTTTCATTGTATTGTGTGTTAAAATGGTTTACTAAATTGTTTTTTCTTTTACATTCAAATAAGCTGATGATTATTTTTGACTGACGACGGTAGCTTGTTGTAAGAATAAAACGTTTTATTTAGTAAGAGAAAACAGAAGAGAAATTCTTAAGAACTTCATTACACGTTCTGAATATCTCTCTTTTTAAGCAGAAAACAATGATAATTGAGTCCATCACCTGGTTCAGTAATTGCGACAAACGGCCCCCTTTCATGGACTTTCATGAGTATAATTGCCGAAAACACAAAGTTGCTGATGTTTTCCCAAAACGATTATAGACTCTTTAGAACAAGCTTAATTAGCTCTACAACATATAAAAATCTAGCTGAGATCACCTCCAACCCCTGTTCCAGAAATCGAAATATACTATTCTCTTCAATATACTCCCATGTTAATTTCATGTGTTGAACCTTACAAATGTTTGCCGAACGTGAAAAAAATTGTCAGATCAAAGACTACTTTCATTTAAACGCATAGTGTGCGGAAGGTGGACATAGCTCTTTGTTCCCCAAGCGTAATGTTTTGGTGCATAATTTTCACCCTTCACTTGTTACTGTAAAGAAGAAATAATTTACAAAAATGTGTTTTAATTGATTATTTATTCTATTAAAACTCTATTATACTTAATACGTACATGTTTTTTATACTGTTCGTTTCAGAAACTTCAGTGACTATACCGATAGAGAGAAAACAGTCGTGAAGAAGCTTCTAGAAACTGTCTTGAGATTTTCCTATCATGATTTAGATATTTTTAGTGAAAATGAAGATGATGAGCGTTTCAGACACATTGATATCACAGGAATTAGTCCACAGGTATGTCTTCTCATACATTTACGATAATTAACAAGTGCTTCACCAATGAAGTAGCTTATGGTTGATAATTTCTACTTTTAATTGTAAACTATTTGTTACATATTATTACATACGCTATAACAATAACTGAATTATCATGAATGATCTGTAAAATCAACAAAGCCTTAAGAAACAACCAAAAATCGAAAACAAACACAAACAACAATAAAGAGAACAGCATTTAAAGAAGAAAAATCTCCTCCAATTCCTTCCCCGGAGGCAACGTTCCAAGAACTGAAGAAGCATTACCACGCTGAACGGCGATACAAATACGCTGCAATAGGAAAGCTGTGGCGCGAGTATTGCCGAAAACAAGCCCAATGCGTGGTCCAACTTCCTTGATGAGACTGAAACCCTCTGTGCTCAAAGTACGGCTTGACTCGATTACAGTGGCAATGAAGATGAATTTTTCTAACAGGGTACTGTATTTTCTGTTGTAGTTTTTCGACATCTCGACCACCAGCTCGCAAAGATGAATGAGGAAAATTCGAGAGGGCAAACGTACCAACATAAGTAAAATCCCATAATAAAGATCTTCCTCTTTTCTAAGGCACTAGAGTCATGCCGTCAGGTCTCTTACCATCGGAACGACTACATCCAGATGGTTCACACACTGAAGGCACTTCAGCGGAAATAAACGCACGAAGAATTACGTCATTTACACTGCCATGACGCATGTGTCTATCAGCACTACGAACACAAGAGAGACCGTGAAGGCCTCGTTGATCTACGAATGCCCCACAGCTGGACAATTGCGAGGTACACAGACATCAGCTCCTAATCGTAAAGTAACAGCAATACGAAAACTTTCATTGGATAAATGGAGGCCCAGAGGATGAGAAGGTAGGTGATGGCGTTATCCTGAAGCCAAACACCAGAATCTGAAGAAAAAGCAGCAAGAAGTCTGGCTTTATCCTCAAGACAACCTTTTATTCTGAAAATCTAACTGCATTTCTAGCAGGAAAATAACGTCCTTGGCCTACTAAAACTTCTTCATTCAGATCTCCTATGCCAAAATCTTATATTCCAATCTCTATAGTATCAAATAAAATGTGAACTACAACTTTGCCCCTTACTTTACGTTTTCTTTTCCCTGGGAAATCAACAAGCTGAACTGGTTGGAGGGTAGGCAGAGACACATCGTGTGTAACACCATGCTGCTCCGTTGATGGTTGCTTACAATCTACATGAAAAATCCGTTCCCGAAGGTTCAATAACAGAAGGATCTCTCTTGGCGGTACTTTCAACACTTTTACAGTTGGATTCATTCTCACAAATACGACAGTCAATAGATTCGCTTGGACATGACAAATTAAAAAAATATACTAAAATGATGATGGGTGTTCAGAAACAATATTGGCATCTGCGCAAGACCCGCTGCAGAAATTGTTTAGCTCTGCTAAAATGAAGTAGGAGATTGATGATCAGGGCTACTTTCCTTTCGGACTGGAGTGATCATTGTAATTTTTATCATTTCCGTTTCATATGGATGCTCGGTGCTGTGGTGCCGAGTGCTGGATGCTAAAGTTACGTTATTCTGGGGTGCTGTGTGGCCCGCTTCCATCATTGTATCTACTTCCAGTCTTATCCTTTTTATTAGCTTGATTCCTGAGACCATTCCTGAATTTGTTGAAGTTCCTTTTCTTCTTCGGGGACCTTTCTTTAACTGGTTGGGTCTTCGTATTCCAATAGAGTAGTTTGGGTGTCTCTTGAACTTGGGGACGAGTTAGTGTCACTGCTTTTACTTTGATTAGCTGTTCTAGGTCCTTGTAAATCAACCTGGTTCACGTTCAAATCCGTTCTTATGTGGTCTTGGTTCCCTGCCTCATTACGTGATGGTCTATTATTATAGGGTCGATGAGAGACGTATAGACTGCATCCATATGTTGCACTAGTGTGGCATTCATTGGTTAATTATAAATACAAAGGGTCTCTATAATCCGACACTTCGCCAGTCTTACACGTGCAGTAGTCCGACACTGAGCAAACCGCTACATGAAATGTTCGTGTTTGTGATAGAGAGAGATGTACGCATTGTTGTCACTCACTTGCACGTGACAACCTGTCACAATCGTGATAAACGAACCTGTGAACCAAATGTGCTTTTTTTTGTTCTCAAACAGTATTAATTTTCCAAGTGCGTGTATTAATAAAGAGAGTGGTTTCTGTTCTTGTACTTCTATTTTTCACTAAAAATCCAGCATTTCGACATTCTTCTCTAATCCGACACCCTCCGGTGCGATATATGTCTGATTATTGGTACTGTATTTTATTTAGGCATTCATGACTTTGAAGTAAGGTATTAAACATATCTTCATTGAAGCATGTGTAATTGTCTTCTACTTTGTAATTAGTATAATAGTACTGGAATTATTATTGAATATGACCTAAATATATGACATTTTGTAATCTTGTGAAGCTGTTGAAAGAACAAGATTATATACAGGGTAAGTCAAAATGATGTACCCGATTTCATAAATTTATTTTGTGAAATATAATGAACATATCTGAATGTAATACATGTGGTAAGAAGGGTAACTCTCAAAGTTTTTTTCAGTCACATCACAAGTGCTCTATGTGAGCACCTCGCGTAACACGACACACATCAAGTCGATAGTCTATCTCCTGCCAAACCTTGTGTAGTGTGTCACGGTCAATCTCTGCAATGGCTGCTGTGATGCGGGCGCGAAGGTCACCCAATGTTGTTGGAAGTGGTGGTACGTAAACACGATCCTTTATGAAACCCCACAAAAAGAAATCACACGGGGTCAGATCGGGGGAACGAGGTGGCCAGCGAATGAGAACTCGATCCTCCTGAGATGCACGGCCTATCCAGCGCTGTGGCAATGCCTCATTGAGATGATCCCGAACGCTTCCATGGTAATGCGAAGGGGCACCATCCAATTGAAGAATGAAATCTGCACTATCCTCTTCGAGCTGTGGAAGGAGCCATTGTTGCAGCATATCAAGAAAAACATGTCCTGTCACAGTAGGTTCAAGGAAGAAAAAGGGCCCATAAATCTTTTCAGGGGAAATGGCACAAAACACATTCACCTTGGGTGAATCGCGTTGGTGTTCCACAACTGCGTGGGGATTATCAGTTCCCCAGATCCTAACGTTGTGTCTATTCACATTCCCAGAAAGGTGAAACACCGCTTCATCACTGTAACGTAACCTTTCGGCGAACCCATCCTCTTCCATTAACGTGAGAAAATCAGCACAGAAAGACGCTCGAGCAGCATAATCAGTGTCTCTTAAGGCTTGTAGCAGTTGCAAGCGATAGGATTTCATTTGTAAACGTTTCCGCAGAATTCGCCATACAGTTTTCTGTGGCATTTCAAGTTCCCTCGCTGCCCGGTAGGTAGACTTCTGTGGACTCCGCACAAAACTGGCGCGAACACGTTCCACTGTCTGTTCCTCAGCTGAAGGACGGCCAGTCGATTTTCGCTTACAGATGCAGCCCGTATCTCTGAATTTTTCATACCACGTACGAATGGTTTTTCCAGTAGGTGGGTCTCTGCCATACTTGGTACGGAAATGCCGTTGAACACTCATCACAGAGTTGTTTACATGGTAATCCAGCACACAGAACGATTTCTGCTCTCCAGTCAGCGCCATTTTCGTTAACTGCTTCCAGCGCCGCGTAGCGGTAGACAATGCAACCACGCGGGACATAAACTAAACTCAACTAAACTTTGAACTTTTGCCTTTCCTTGCGCGTAGCTCACATTAAGATATGTTCATTATATTTCACAAAATAAATTTATGAAATCGGGTCCATCATTTTGACTTACCGTGTACATTATATAGTGTGTTGAGGATTTACTTATGGACTCATAAAAAATATGTATGTCTGTAGTGACTCATGTGTGTTTCCTGATACTTTATTACCTAACTAACGTAGACAGAAGTATAAGCTAGTTCAAATCCTAATCTAACTTAGCTTAGTACAAGTAGAACACATGAATTATACGCAACGTCGCTCTTATTTAGTGACAAGCCTTCTCAATACTTGGTACAGTGATTGTTGTGTCTATTACAACAATTTAATTATGAATCATCCGGTAGCTCATTTTGTAGGTTAATAACAATTAAATGACTAGTATCAATTGAAGTTCACAACATTTATGAAAAACAGCAGTATCATAATCACTTCTGTGCACTTTAAAGTGAAAGGTGTGTACAAGTTAGTTTCTAGAAGTTATATTTTATTAATAAGAGGTTCTGGTTTCCTTTAAACGAGTTACCTGGAACGAGTAAAAAAATCAGGCAGGTCATTTCAGCAACAGTATTTTGTCTTAGCCAACTGAGCAATGGAAGCAAAGTATATTGAATTAATCCCTTCTTTCGTTCATCTTTACTGTAACATTAGGAATACTTTGAAGTCGGTATATGGAAATAGTTGTACATTACAATATATTTCTTTCGGTGATTTTTATATGTGATTTTTAAGGTTGTTGCAGATACCATCGCATATGGCTACATAGGCCCAGACTATAGAGTCAGTATTGGCAAAGTAAAACAACTTTATACCGATGTAGGATATTGCTATGCCCTAAACTTAGTAACAGGACAATATGTTGGAAGGTAAGTATCTCGTAATGGAATTCTATTTTAAGTTCATTTCTTTCATTTAAATAAGAAAATGTAATCCTTTGATCTGCAAATATTCAGGGACTATGCTAATCAATAAATACTATTCAACGTTGCAGAAGAACTGATGGCTACTAAACTACGACTAACATTCGTTCCGAATGCATAGAAATTAGTTTCAAAATTTCACCTTAGGATGCTCTCATTGAACGGAACTAAATGGATTAGTGTGGACAAGTTTTCATTTTCGAGAGAATCGACCCTGAAATTAGAAATGTTGCTAAATTTGCATTACAATTGAGAGTAAACTAAAATCACGTACAACGATAAAAAGTATTCCACGCGTTTTATGTTATCTTGGATACTAATGAACAGTAGTAATTCACAGAAAAAAAAGCACAAAAGATGTGTGTTGGAATTTCAATTGTTAGTAATAGCTTACACAAACGTACCAAGGAACCTTTTTCTAATTAAATTTAAAATATGTGTTTCTTTTTTTAAAAAAATACTGTAATTTATACGTATGCTTAATTGTCGGATTTTGATTAAACAATCTAGAAGAATTAGACCTTTATTCCAGTTCTAGTTGCCCATAATCTTAAACGAAAAGTCTATCTTTTTCAAGATTCAAGTTAAATATTTTCTAACATGAAGAGTTACTCTACTCATGTTGTTAAGTAACATTCTTGCTCATTAAGATGCAATAATTCTACTTTGAAGTTGGGGCTCACTATTCAGAATATTTTGATCACGATATGAGTCCCTTGTATAGTCTAGTCTCTGTCACCTTTTCATAGAACCAAATACCATGACGAGACACATTCACATAATTCCTATTTTCTATTCATACTCAATGCTAATCACTCATCTTGTCTTATTAATTCCCAGTTCTGAGAATTCATACAGTCTATTATACGTATTAATAATATTAATAAACTAGTATACCTCATTTGTTTGTCTTGCTACATCAATTCTATTTACGTAATGCAGTCCGTAAACCTAGTAACTACCTTTTCGATTTCCATTTGCATTTTGTTGACCTGACCACTAATGGCTATTTCATCACTAACCCTTAGAAACTAATTTAAATAGCTTTCAAATGTCACTTTGTACAGTGCATTTCATTCAAAGTATGTACATTCACTTCATCACTTTAGCATTGACATATAAATTGGAAAATTCTCTTGAATGTATCCGTTTCGGTCTTCATTTTCTTGGCAAGTCTTCTTACAATCCTCCTACAAACTTCTTTATATGAGTACAAAAATTACGTCGAGTTCAATTGTTCACAATTATCATTCATTACTGTTGCATGATTGCACAGGATAGGATTATGAAGAAGAAAATTGATACAACATATAAAAGAAGGAAAGCATAATCCGAAGAGGTATCTTTATGAGCTTGGTGCTTGAGATATATTAAGTAAAATATGAAGCGTATGCGCGAACAAACGTCTGTGTTACATTTTGCCTGTATTGAGAAAAACGAGAAAAAAGTTGAAACTTGTCCGCATAGCGGTGTGACGCTGAATGATGTCACATAGACTTATGTTCCATCAATCTAACACACTGTTTAAAACGGCTATTTTTTCGTAGCAGTGATAGCAGTAACTTCTATTTTAAAATATCTGTTAAAAATAGCAGTGTAGGAAAACCCTTTCTAAATAGGAGTTATTTGTTCCCAACTTAGAAAACAACGTAGAAGCACCATTTTAGACTAACTTAATTTTCTGTAGCTTGTTACCTGAATAGTAGAGTGATAGACTGTCCTTAGGACTTGGTAGAGTAGTTCACATTATAACTGTCGGAAAACTATTGTACGTAATTATCGGAGCTTTTATTGATTCAGTGACTCTTCGCGAATAATTAGTACAAATATGATTAAAAGTTAATAGTTGAAATTCCTTCGGGAAGTTATGAATGAGAAGTATTTGACAGTAGAAACCAGCAGACTAATAAAAATACGTATTACATAATTGTTTCGGATTAAATTTATTTATGAGTTTTTGGCATATTTGGCTCAGGTCGGGATGAGTTAGGTAGAAGATAAGGGAAGTATTAGCCAGAACCTTACTTACCGTAACATCAGTGTTTGATTTGTACAATTTCCAGAGAGGGAAAGAATTAGTTAGATATGTATTATACGTTATTTTGGGATCGTCCATACTCCAGGCTAGAGGTATATATCTGTAAACAGAATCAGGGAAGAGTTTTGCAGAGAGGGGGAAATCGCAACCATCCTCTGATACAGATCGAACACTGGGAAACATCGTGGCATACCCCTGGTGAATATGACAAGGAAGGATCCTGAATGTATCACACGGACTTATGAAAGAGATAACAGAGATATGTTTGAGAAATTTGAGACTCTCAGTCAAATAGCTATTGCCTCAACACTATTCATCGGAGAGTCATGGTTCATGCCTCATTCTCTTCAGAATAAAAAAAAATCCAAAGGTGCCATGCAGTTGCACCCATGATGTATGTGGAAAGGGAAATTTGGAAGAATTTCGTTAAAAATCTTCTCCAAAATCCCTTCTGTTAAATTTGGTCCCTTCTGGAGCAGCCTCAGGTAAGAGTATAATCCAAATATATCTCAAAAAATACTATGGAATGTAGACAATACGTGTACCAAGTTTGGTTTCGATAGCTTCAATAGGTATGAAGAAAAAGCGCTTTTACCAATGCTTTTTGTATATGCGAAACCGAACCTATGACCTGACCTATAAATAGAGCATAATATAAAAATTTATAAACGCAGTACTACCCGTTATACAACCGTTGAAAAGGCGGATATTAAACGGTTTTATCAACGTTTAATCAACGTCCGTGCTACTGGGGTATTCATCTGGGTGTCCTGGTTCTTGTTTCATTCTCTTTAGAATGAAGCAAGATTGCGAATGGTATCATTCATAAGGTTCCATGATGTAAGTGGAGAGGAAAAATTGGGGATAATTTACGAAATTTTCTTTTAAATAATCCTATTGTGAAGTTTTGCGCCCTCTGGAGCGTTTCCGGGTAAGAGAGAATCTGGCCAAAGTAAGATTCACGTGGCCAACTCTACCCAGTTGTGATCGTAATGTGAAAACAATTTATGTAAACAATTCGTTACACTGTAGGTAATAAATGTGGCAAGTTGCAGTTTGATTCGAAACAAACTACGAGAGGATACAAATTGTACTTACCAATGCTGATCTTTGATCGTGTGGTTTCGTGAAGCCATGAGAATACTGTAGTCGTTTGAAAGAGGTAAGCAGTACCATTGAAGAGGAAGAAGGTATTTGAAGTTTAAAAACTTAAACTTAAAACAAAATAAAAAAAACTGCATTAATGCGATATTAATTTGTACACAATTCTCGAAAAATACGTGACCGAAGCTAGTTACAGAAAATGTGTAACGTCAGAATTGAACAGTGGTTAAGGCAGAAACATTTTTACAGTGAGCACACCGTATGAATGCCATATGTGAACAGGTTTCCCATAAAAGGTAAATAAAATCACTGTGAAATAATGAAAATTGTCAATCATAAGAGGTGTGCGTGGGGTAAAAAACTGTGTGGAAGGAAGCTGAATAGTATTATAAACAGACTAAACTAGGTAAAATTTACTATGTGCGCTCGAGATGAGATTGAAAGGAAATTGGGGTTCTATAATGTAGATTAGAAAGTCATGTAATTACGAGTTAAACAAAAACTCTAATGAAGGTGTTGAAGTTTGTATAAAGTGCCTCAATTAAAATTTACCATGTTAGCTCAACATGCGCTTGCAAGGAAAGTATAACTGTGGGATGTTAATTAGAAAACGATGTAAATCAGCTGGTAGTTAATTAGTTAAACTATACCGTGGATGAAGGTGTTAGAACTGACATAAAGTGCCTCAATCAGATAGAATTGATCACGTGAGCCTAAGGTCAATCAAATTACCAAATCCTTATGTGTAAGTTACTTGCTTCCGAGTCGATACAATTTACAGATGTATGCTTGATAGAAATATAATACTTTAATTAATATTTAATGGAGTATGGATCTATCCGTATATAAATTAAAATTTCTATTACTAGCAGTAAAATTGTTATTATTTTAGAATTGTGGAGCTTATTTTCAAAATATCCCTTGTCCGCAAAAATGTAAAATTGATATATCGGCGTGATTTAGTTCATTTCATTATTTTTTAATATATTTCCAAGGTTTAATGAATCCAGAACGCCTGTAAAATCATTTAATTATCAAAATTAATTAATTATAGAAACTATAATTAACAGTAAAAATTGAATATATTTTATCTTTCCCAATTCCTTTATTTTAATGGAAAATCTTGGTAAACTAAAACTTTTACCACTATTTCTAAGATATTCATGGTTGCAAATTTTCCCTAACTTTGAAAAATATGTGGTGTTTCTTGATTTCCTAACATTTAGGGTTTTTGGACAAGAGACGTTTGGAAAATAAGCTCCATAATTGTAGCTTGTATTGTATTCTGAAGTTCATAATGAAACATTTCTTTCGTTTCACTCGTAATGCAACCATTAAACAGACCAGAGAAAGAAGATAAAATACAAGAAATTTCACGCGACGAAATGAGGACTAGTGTGCAAATTTTCTTCAGCAGTTTTAATCGGGTAAGTAGGCATTTTGTAAATTAATTAAATGAATGAGAAAACAGAGGTAGATTCATAATAATAAGTTTTGGCAAAGTCGATCTTATTTTAACTAAACGTAATATTTAGAAACATTCTATTACACATTTTCAATTCTAATACTGTATGTATAAATAGACCCTATTTGAATACCCATCTAACAACGTGTATGAACCCCTCAAGCACGGCGAAGTGCCGCAACTCAACGTGACAGGGACGCTACAAGTTGCTGGTAGTCCCCTCGAGGAATGAGCAGCCATGCAGTCTCGATTGCCGTCCACAACGCGGCGGTTGTTGCAGGTGGAGGATCCTGGGCACGAATAGCCTGTTCGATGATATTCCACACGTGCTCAATAGAGTTCATGCCCGTCGATCTAGGGTGCCAAATCATGCGTTGAAAGTTTCCAGAATGTTCCTCCAACCAGTCGCGCACCATTGCAGCCCGATGATATGGCGCATTGTCATCCTAAAAAATCCGATTGTTGGCAGGATACACGAAGGGCTGGAGATGGTCAGCAAGCAACTGAACATAGAGCTGACCGGTCAATGTCTGGTTCAAGCGGACCAGAGGATCCAAACCATGTCAGGTAAACGAGCTACCACCAGCTTGCACTGTGTCTTGTTGACAAGGTGGGTTCATGGTCTCATGGGGTCTGCACCACACGCGGACTCTAGCATCCGCACGTAGCAATTGGAAACGTGACTCATCTGACCACATTACACGTTGCTAGTCCTTAATGGCCTAATCCACGTGTTTCCGAGTTCATGTGAGTCGCATCCGCCGATAGGCAGCGATTAGTAGCTGCACACGTGTCGGTCCTCGGCTGCAATACCCCATGGAGAATAAATTGCGCTGCACAAATATATTTTCCATCGAAGCGGAAACATCTATTGTAACCGTTTGGTTTTCGTTCCTTCAACTATTTTAACAGAAAATGTTTTCTTATCATTCGTCTCACACATTCTTCCTGTCACTTGCACGTGTCATTTTGTCGTACAGGATTAAAGTTATGCCAAAAGTAACTTCGTCGTGGGGTTTCTTGGAACATTCCAGCGAAGATTGTATTACTTGACCTCCTTACTATTTAAAAAATGAACCAGAGTCAAGATGACCGCTTTCAAGATAGTGGTCATTGTCGTTATATCCTCCAGCATCTATCGTCTCCTGTCCAGTATCCATTAATAGCCATTTCTTTTCAATATATTTAACAGTTTGTAAAAGAAAAGGCGTTTTTCTTACTCTGTTATCGATTTACTTGCTCCCTACGTTCCATCCTTCTCGGGTCCCCTTGTCGTTATTTGTTGTCCATAGCAGCTATAATTTGGGATGTGATGGTTTACCTAGGCACTGTACCTACATACGAATTTTCATAAAAATCGGGCTCTGTAACTTGCTGAGTGACTCTCGTAAACACGCTTCCATTGGCTTCATATGTAAAAATCGAAAGTGGCATATCTTTGCCCCGGGTGCTTATCCTCGGCCCAAATTTTTGCAGCTCACTCTGATATTGGGCTACATGTATGCAAAGTTTTTCAAAATCCCAGAGTGAGAGGTCTGGTCAGTTCCTAGTGAAAGGACAGTCACGTGAAAAATTGAATAAAAGAGGAACACGGTAGATAGTTGTGTATGTAAGGATACAGGTGAACTGAGTTTTGAGACTTAACTAGGTCGGAACTCGAAGGTATAGTTACGGTTCAGGGCCTAAGAGAGACAAATGAGAAAGACAAATAGCTTAGACAAACATGAAATAACTAAAGTGTTACTATTTCTGATGTATTTTCAATTTTTATACTTCTGTAATGCTTATCTTCTTACCTACCTTACGCCTCTGCTGCATTCAATGTATGACTTATCGTTCTTAATAATGAAAACTAGTTATATATGCTTTCTCCCATCTCCTCCATTCCCTTGCTAGCAATTGTATTCTTTAATTCAAAACCTCGACATAACCAATGTTCTAACCAGTTTCTTTAATTCGTGTTTATTGTCTGCACTGTTGTTGGGTGCTATTTAGAGATTCTGAAAAGCCTCCAGTGTGTAAGAAGTGCCAGTGATTCTAAACCACAGAATATCTTCATCATTAAGCTTTAATGATTATTTAATTATCGGTGACAGGAAACTCTAAAATATAAAATTTCTCTACCACAGAAAGTTACATTTCTCAACGAGGCTCCTAAACTGAAAAGTAAACAACAAGCGATCTAAGACTCTGAAACGCTCAAAATGATTGAAGTTGAAAACAACATGATTGTATAATAAATTTTCGAAATATAGTATCGGAGAAAGTGTATTTTCGATAAAAAAAAAATACAAAACACTTAGAACTCAAATATTTTGGATATGAAATACAAAAGTATCAAAAAATACGTATTTTCACTACTTTCCATCTCTGCACATTTTGGCCAACCAGTGTAAATAAAGTGGAACGCTACCTCCATATCTCCCATGTGCTGTTCACGGCGCGTGCGTATCGCACATATGATAGCTTTACCTTTACCTTTCTTTACTGTAAATAGAGTATAAAGTTTTGTCACTACTTAATTCATATTAAATGTCCTAAAGTATCACATTTTCTTAAAACGAATATAGTAAAATTTATTAGTCGTGCCAAGTACTAGTTGTTAGTAAATGTAATTTTATTATTTATACTTGTAGAATGGGCACTTTGAGGGATATATGTTTCCATCAAAAGATTTACCTGCAATCCGACGAGGTGTGAAAACTTCAGGAGACTTGGTCAC
Organism: Lepisma saccharinum; assembly: GCA_022664845.1. NCBI lineage: Eukaryota > Metazoa > Arthropoda > Insecta > Zygentoma > Lepismatidae > Lepisma > Lepisma saccharinum. Next base: position 53,494 of record JAGDQP010009087.1, read on the forward strand.
CATCAAAGCACGGGTAAACGTAAATGAAATTTGGAGCACTCCAGACATCAGACCTTTACACTTTTATCAGAGAGGATGCGTTTTCAACGATGAAATTCCTTTGAATATTTCTTCATCTTATACTTATAACGCTTGCATGATGGAATGTAGAAAAGTTTTGATTGAAGAAACTTGCAAATGTACTCTTCATGGATTCGAAAGCCAAGGTAAGAGATAGGTTTTTTCTTAAGTTCGTGATATTTGCAACTTTGTGTTAAACTCTAAACTTTTCGTAATATTGTAACTTTGTGTTATACTTTAAACTTTACGTGATATTTGTAACATTGTGTTAAAGGACTGCAGCTCAGGACTCCCAGTGGTTCAGGGGCTCCTACAAAGATGACAATACTCTTACTCTTACAACCACACGGGATAGGTAACAGAGGCCCTTTATCACAATAGCCCTTGGACCCCCAAATAGCATAATCCAGCACTGTACACATAAACTCGCAAAGCGGGAAATTTGGAGTCCTCACGTGAACCGGGGAGCGGACTTTCAACTTTAGTCCATAGAACAATAAAAAGTGTAGCATCAACTTTTTCGCATACAACTTCGATATTAGCGACATTTGCGTGTAGACCTGTTGTCTGCAATATGTCGTATGTTGACCCTGCAGCACTACAGAATTTATGAAGATAATGAACATCTAAAAACTACCAGCAAGGACCTTCTTCGCTTCACAAAATAAAAAGCTTTTTGGCAGGAAGTGGAAATGTCAGATACTTTCATGTTGCTTTAATTGATGTAACCAAATGTTTTGGGAGTAAATATAAAAAGCAAAACAGTCTCGTAACCGGTTTCTGTTCCTGCTTTGTATTACACAAGGTTCGCATATACAGTATTTTCATACTACTGAAAGTTTCTAACAAATATGAAGTATCTCACTTCAAAGTATTCCTTTTACATTGAATATTAATAACAGGCAGCTACATATGTTTAATGTTGTTATTTTGCGAGAGAAAGGGCTTGCATTATTTCAATATATATCATATAAAAATATTCTTTTAATATAAAAGGAAATCGAATTTGACTCTTTCAAGTCAAGTTTCTTCGACTCCCACGTGACCTTATTCCGAACAAGGCGACCAAATGCGCGAGATGGCAGCAGGAATGCTTTTTATGAAGTGGCAGCAGAACCATGACTAATCTGCATATGGGTTGCCCTTTGATCAACAGTCACTCGTCTGTTATTCAGAACAGTCAGGACTCGTTCAATCATGTCATTAGTTGTTGCTGTAGCTGGACGCCCTGTTCTTTCCTCATCCTTCACGCTCGTTCGACCACTTTTGAACTGTTCAATCCACTGGTAAACACTTCGCTGTGTGAAAACATTGTCCCCATATTGTGCTCCAAGTCTTCTATGAATATCCGCTCCTGGTACACCTTCAGACCACAAAAAACGGATGGCAGCACGTTATTTTTCTTTGGTGCACACAGAGAGTGACGCGACCATTTTTACTTCGCAACAGCGCAAAACGGACTGATGTGATAAAGATGCAACCTACCACAGGCAAAGCCAACGTTGACACCTAGCGTCTAGTAAGCATACATTGCCGTAGAGCCAACCTAAAAAGAAATAGAAAATTATTGCAGTTACTTATTGACTTACCCTCCTAGTATAAAAAGCAAGCAAAAAATGAAAAAAATCATACAATTATAATGAGTATGACAAAATATTATGAAATATAAATATCCTTACCAATATATTGAATTGTATGTTGTTCTTGCAGGTCTGTGAAATTTCATATTCATTCTCTAGTCATGATTTGGTATCAGTAAAAGAAAATAATTTCTGTGTAATAACTTTGCCCATTTATTCTAATTAAGTACTTTTTGTTTTAATTTTCTTTAAGGAATGCCAACATGTGATGTTGCCGGATTAAGCTGTATCAATAGAATCAAAGGTACGAATTCGTCAGAACTTTCATCTATTTTTTGCTATGCATCAACATCAAAATAAAATGTATACTACATTCTAAGCTCTGACTGACGCAGCATGCCAAAAAATTGTTATAATACTGTCTCGAAAATAAAGATTCTTCAATATGTATCTCATTACCTATGTTTCACATAGTTGAATATCAGACTTCATCTATTACACCTTTCTAGAGTACTATGCTGCAGTTCTGTTTGAAATCAACCACACCAAATATAATAAAATATTAAGGTATGTAAAAGTGAGCCATTCGATTAATACGAAAAACTCCGCTCATACTCTAGTCTTACAAATATAGTAAATCAGTATTCTTGCTTAGCTTTAAATGTAAAAGAAAATGCCTTTTCCTGTTAAAAGTTTATATAGTTGACAAATCACTATATACTGGGCTAATTCGTGCCAATTTCACATAAGCTTTATAGTAGCTTATTCTGTAACAGCAATGACAATGTTCATATTCCAAAATTTTATAAGACAAAATACTGCATTTCCTAATTTTATTTTTTACTTTTTTTCACGTTGATAATTTCTTTTTGATTTGTCTTCAGTGTATTTTGTAATCCTAACTATTCTATCTGTAACACTTATGTCTTTTTATTGCTTGTTGCTTTCTGTTTTTCTAAGGCAGCAAGCTCTTGTTTATGTGATTATTGCCTGTGCAAGCCAAATGTATAGGCTTACTATAACCCTACACTAAACGATAAAAATAATAACAATAATATCTTCTCTATTAGCTAAATCGCTAAAGTTTATTGTATTGTACGCATAGTGTAACACGAACCTTGCACCATGTGGCAGCAAATCAAATTTAAGTCATCGGTAGTAGAAGGCGCTAAACCACAGAATATAAATTATTAGTAAAGCTCCATTGCAAACTATAAAACAACATTTAGGATGATTGCCAGACTGCTTTCGCTAAAGAAAGATAGTTCAGTAAGACAAGGATGATAACTAAGGATGCAATTCATTTCTGATCTCCGAAAGAAATGTGAAACTTCGAGGTGCATTAATTACTTACAATTTTTTATCAGCTTGAGCAATAGATGCCTAAAGTCCATAAATAAGCTGAATTCAATTTTTAGGTGAAATTTTAGTATTTTATAGTTTTATTTTATCCTGACATCAAATAATCAAACGTAATGCGAACTGTAGTTGGTTAACAACAGATGAAACATTGGACAGATATATTGGTAACAGATAAAGTGTGTTTTAAATATTAAGAAATAGAAGTACATGAGTAGGCACATGCATAATTCAACCAAACATAGTTTATCATGTTGTGGTTCATCATCTTCGTCACTTTTACAAAGAATGAGAAGAAGTCAATTGTTAACCAATAGAGATACAAAATGTTACCATTGTTGAATATTGAGAAAGTTTAAAAAAAAATCCCTTTCGGTAGGCCTACAGGCTGAGGTAGTTCTCGAAGGTTTTTTTTTTATTTTCAAAAATTCAGATCTCGCCTTATATGAGAGCTATCGAGAAACTATTTATTGTTTTGTAGATTATTCATCAAGAGCTATTCAACGATACCTCACAAGACATATATATATATATATATATATATGTGTGTATATATATATATATATATATATATATACTCGCTTGGAGCGCTATCCCCAGACCCCCGTAGGGGGTTCACCCCCCAACTTCAGTGCTTTTGAGAGGATGCGCCTTCTTTATCTTAACCAAAATCTCACTGCAGCACTACACCACCATGGTATCCATCTGTACCCTCCCACGGGGGGTGCGCCCCCAAAAGGAAGGTTTGCCCCATTTATTGTAACCTACTCTTGGTCATACGCCTTCAAAGAAAATTTCGTTTCTCTACCTTCAATGATTTGGAAATTGGGTTTTTGGGGCGGCCATTTTGGATACAAGTTGACGACCTTTTTAAAGTTTTCTTATATTGTCGTGACCTACTTGTGATGGTACAACTTCAAGTAAAATTTCATTTATCCAGCTCAAACGGTCTGCAAAATGGGATTTTGGGCGGTTATTTTGGATCCAAGATGGCTACTTTTCCCAAATTTTGTAATATTTCCCTAAACTACTCGTCATAATGCACCTTTATGCCAAATTTCGTATCTCTAGCTCGAACGGCGTGGAAAATGTTTTTAGGTCCACCATTTTGGATCCAAGATGGCGTCTTTGGATACATCATGTAATATTTTAGTAACATACAAATAATAATGTATACAGGGTGGTAAGCTTACGGAACGACAAACTTTGGGAGGTGATAGTACAGTGAAAAATAAAGAAAAAAGTCCCAGACAACGGGGGGAAAATTCCGAGGCGTTATGGAGCTACAGCGTGCCGAAAGCGTGGGAAAATGAACTTCAGAGAGGATTATTGCGAAGACGAAAAATCGGAGAGTAGGCGGTTGAGAGTAAATTAGAGGAAGTCACACCCGGGCTATCCAAAAATGCATATTGGAAAATTCTACAAGCAGGGCGCAAGGGATTCCCCAAAGGAAGTAGGGGATTCCAAGAAATTCTTCCAAGTAAAGATGGGTCGAAAGGACCACAAGTGGGATGAGTTGCCAACAGGTAACAATAATTCATTGACGGCACATCGATATCTCAACGAGAATTAATGTTATGACCATTTTTATAAAATAATGCGTGGTTGCATATCAGACAGGGGTGATAATTAAAGACAGTCAACGAGCGTTTGGCTTATTTATTAGCAATGAGAGAGACTAGGAGTATCCAGTCGGATGGTGGAGAGTACGCATCTCAACAGATGCAGTGTAGTAAAAAAAAATGTCCTCGTTGGTCGAGTGGTCAGTGCTATCAGGCGTCCGTGATGTCACAGCAGTCTTGCATTGAAGCCCGCCTGGAAAAGAATCAGGTGTATGATTAAAGCGTAACAGCATGCAAAGGATGGACAGAGGGTATTCGTTAATGCAGAGTCACATTCGACTGGTTAGTAGAAAGAACGCAGTCTAATACAGTAGCCAAAGAAGGAAGACATGGAAGAGAGAAAACAAACACGCGTGTGTACTAGAAATCATGTGTAAACCGATGCAAGGCAAAAAGTAGAAAGTTTTCCGTACGATGTTACAAGCTTAAATAGTTCAATCTGTCTATTCTACACAAGCAAACAAAATACGTGCAAGAGAATGATGAATCCGAGCTGAGTCGGAACGTACGAACATGTACCTATAGTAGAATACTCGAAAAAAAGATATTTGTACATTCTAGCAACTCTGATTTGGAACTCGACTGTGGGACATTGGATGTTTTGCGTGCTAGTTTGCACGAACGCTGTATTGTGTATTTTCCCGTGTATGAGTATTGACACTCTTTAGCCTGTGTCACGTAGCAATGGTATTTTTGTCAAGGGGGCAGATTCGATTGCGATTGCGACTCTGTCCGTTACACGAGTGTGAACGGAAAGGATCAGATTATAGTTGAAAATACAGAATTTGTCATAAGGACGTTATTTGTATGTGATGGAGTGTCAATGCCAAATCATCGACTCGTCACACGGAAAGAAATAAAAGGTTACTAGCAACCCAAAAATGGGTTAATGCAACAGAGTGAGTTGGTAAATATAGAGCCTAATAAGTACAAGGTTACAGCAACCCAGCTAAAAAGGTTAGATCCAGTGGGTTGGTGTAACCCTCCACGTAGGTTATTTTGAAGGGTTATGATAAACAACTGTACTCAGTTACTTTAACTCACCCCAAATAAAATTTGTAAAAAAAAAGTGGTAAAATCGTCTGAAAGCAAGTTACTGTTGTTATTTACACTACATATAGCTTATTATAGCTATCTGTAAAAAAAATGTGCGCCAGGCTGGGATCGAACCATGGACCTCATCCGTAGCAGTCCGAAGTGCTACCAACTACTCCACCGATCACCTGAAGTTTACGGTCGATAATGAATGTATTTCCAAAGTTATACTACTGTGATATTCATTATACAAATCTCAATGTTTCATATTACACTTTGTCATTAACAGAATATTAATAATAATTTATATAACACTACATTCCTGGATTTAGGGTTGCTAGGTTACCTCCTAAGTTTCACGTTAACGTTTTGGCCTTGGTACAAAGCTTCCATGTGGAAGCCCCTCAGTGTTCAATAACCGCCATCTCGTATACACGAGACTCGGTTCAGCTAACCCTCATTAAGGTTAAAAAATAACTAATTCTCAGAAGGTTAAATTTACCTGCACATTAAACGGTTAGCATAACCGAGCAGTGGGTCAATCATGTTGTTTAAATTAACCGTGCTGTTTGATTATTCCTTCTTGTACCAATCGTGTAGGTAACTTGCTACCCACGAATGGGTTGTTTTTACCGTGATTTCTGTTAACCTTTTTCAATGGGTTACCATTTACCTACAGAATTAGGTACTTTCATGTCTCGAAAGGGTTGTGATAAATAACCAGTAGGTTATGTGCAACCCATTTGGTCATTAACCTAGCAAAATCTTGACTTAGTTAAAACTAATTTCTTTCCGTGCACCTAGCAATTAATTAGAGACTGTGGTCGCTACCCTCCTCTCCGCTCTTCTCCCGTGATTATACATTAGATTGATTCATGTATCGTAGTTTATGTGCTAGAATTGCCTATAACCATCCACATTTCTGTGTAGGTCCTCAAATCCGCTCCAACGCGAAGCAGACAAAATACTATTCACTCCTGGGGTCTCGTGCTTGATTGAATTGTTATACGAGTTATAAACGAGCTGGTGCGCATCTAAGGACGAAACCTACAATATGTGGTCAAGTTGGCTCCGAACGACTGCTTTCAGGAGACTCGGACGGAAGTTGAACTCGTGACCGGGACACGAAGCACGCACCCTAACCTCTCGGTCAGTCCGAGTCATTGTGATCAATAATGTATTCCAACACCCCTAACTTCTCTTTTTATGATATTGCCAAGTGTATCTTCCAACAACATACTGAGCTACACATTGCTACATACACTCACTACATTCTCCCATTGCTCCGGACGGCAATGGCCACAACTCCAGTTACAAAGTTACTTCTGGACGTTTACGATGCAGCTAGAATTCGTTATGCCCGTTAACGCATTTTTCTTGTGTAGAATATACAGATTGAACTATTTAAGCTTGTGACATCGTATGGA